>JAECUM010024744.1:0-55217 GCA_016617855.1 Megalonaias nervosa
ACAAGAACCATCACTACCGCCAAAACGGCGAGTGCAGCAACGACGACAAAAAGAATCAGAACAACAACAACAATCATCATCCAGCGATGAAGCATTTCATTCCCCCCCCCCCCCAGAAGAACCTTCAGATGTCCCTGATTATTCATTAAGTTCGGATAAAGGTGCAACTGGGAGTGGTATTAATGCTCGAGGAAGTGGTCTTGTTACTTGTCCTAACAATGTCGTAGCCGACGTAGACAGATTAGAAATTCTTATTGGCGGAAAACGAGCTGGTAATAATTCTCCTGAAATTATCAACGAAATCTCATCCATTTGTCAACGATTATTTACCGGTGGCATCATGGATATTAATGATTATCGGTCTCTCATTAATGAAATTACCGATGATTATTACAGTGACTAAGTCACTGATTAAACAGTTAAATAATCAATTATAATAGATGATCATACACGCTAATCAACGCAGACCAGTCATGGTTAGGGTGGTAAATGGACGATTACCTGTATATGAGACATATTATGGAGATGGATTAGGTGATGTCATTAAGGATGTATTTTCGAGAATCGCCCCAAAAGCAATACCGATTATAAAGCAGTTGGGTATGAAAGCTACTGATGTTGTTCGCGAAGAAGGTATTAGTACTGTTGCTAGTAAAGTATTTTCTACGATCAAGGACAGACTATTACGATTAATACGTAGACCGCAAGCGGAATTACCCAGCACTGAAGCGATGCCTGCAAGTGTTAGTAAAGTAATAAATAAAGCTGCAGATGAGAAACTAGCAGCGATGATCGCCGATGAAGGGGAAAAAAATCTAGTAGCAAGTCTGATGGAGGGCAGCGGGCTGCCTCGGATTGGACTCCGAAGAAGTGAAACTTCTCACAGTGGTCTTCGTATTAGACGATGATCAATAACATAGCATGTTCAAACGTGTATCCAATCCCGCATTTGACATGGACGCACCGGTTCTCAAGGATGAGTCTGTGCGTGATTATCAACATTATTCTTATGACGCTCCAATTCCAGATCAGCGTGGACGAATTGAACTTCAAGTTCAAGATACGAGTAGGTATTTCTTGCCCGCGGAGGCATTTATCGAGGTCGAAGGTAAAATATTTAAAGCGGATAATACTGAATACGATAACGTTGTTGGTTTTGGTTTTGTCAACAACGGTGTCATGGCGTTGTTTGACAGTGCCACGTACATGATCGATGGAAGAAATATTGAATCGATTCAAAAAGACGTTGACGTCGCTACGACTATACTTGGTCTTGCGCGATACAGCGACGATTTTTCAAGATCAGCTGGTCCATCTATGTTTTCCAAGGACACTTCTGATCATCCAAGTCACAAACATGTAACCATCGGCAACGTAAGAAATGCCGCAGGAACCGCAGAAACCCCCGCAGTAATATCAATGAACTTAAATTTCAACTTAGGATTTTCTACAAGTAAAAATATGCTCAAGAACAGAATGTTTTCATGTGCAATTCCACTGTCGCACATTTTTGGATTCTGCAGAAATGTTAGAAAAGTTATTTTTGGAGCCAAGCACACAGTTGTACTTGTAAGAAAACCCACAGATAATGATGCATTATGGCACGTTGAAGGAGCTGACGCAGGTGCAACTGCGGCACGTCATGGTAAAGTGGTATTAACAAAACTTTCATTGTGGATGCCAGTAATGACTCCAACAATATCTGAAGAAGATCTTTTACTTTCTTTTATGAGTAGCGGCGGCAAATCGACGTTGTCATGGTTGACTACTACCACGGATACTATTCAAAGCGCAGTTAATGGTGTATTTACATGGCAAATAGCTTCTCAGCAAGGTATTTCTGCACCACGACATATATTCATTGCGATTCAGGATAATACACGAGTAAATAATCAAATACGTAGCGCTATGATATTTGACAAATTGGGTGTTTCCGAGGTTTCATTGAGGATAAACGGGCATCAAGAACCATCCGAGGATGTATTGTTGAATTTTGATCAAAATCATGTAGCGCGTGCATATCATCGTCTGATGTCATTTATGGGGCGTGATCAAAATGTTGATACTGGTTTGCAAATATCACAGCTGGATTTTACAACGTTTTATCCGATTTATTATTTTTCGCTCGAACATTTAGATTTAACCAGACAGTCTGTCGTTGACATACATTTTCGAGCTCGCGTTGACAGAAATATCGTAGATTTTCCTAATTACAGTGCAATCGCCGTTATATTATCCGATAAAGCAATGTTACTTGAAGGTGTTGGTGGCCGCATGAGAGTCGTTGATGCTCCCGTCGAAAACATGTAGATGTTTTCCGAATATGCAAACGCTGATTTAAATCAGTATATATATCATAAATGTCATATCATCATGTTAGTGTCAGTCTGACCCCGGGTCAGATTAAACGATTACAATCGCCGTTAGCATCACGATGTGGAACAAAAATAACATTAAAACAAGAACATGTGAGCGGTGCAAATAAATTATCGTTGACCGAGCGTCAATTCAAGAGATTCAACGAAGTTAAACACGCCAATAAAGGAATACGATTAAATCTTTCCGTGGGTGCAATCAAAGATACTATTAAAACAGGAGGAATATTTCCGCTTCTCGCAGCGTTACCAGCGATAATAGCCGCAGCCGCTCCAGCTGTTGCAAAAGCTGCTGAGTTAGGTGCTGTTGGAACCGCCGCTGGAATGGCTCTAAAGAAAGCAACAGGAAAAGGATTTTAAAAAAAGACAAAGACGACGAGTCGGACGCGGTCTGAGACTTCCAGGGTCTCGACCAAACAACGTTTGGGGGCGCGGATTAAGAATTCCAGGGACTCAACGATAGTTTCACTATCGAATTTTGATCTTATCAACGCCGCTAATCAGTTAAATATAAAGAATTTTAGAAGTGTTGTTATGCGTGATCAATTACCGAAAAATCCGGCATTGTCAGAAACAGGTATTATCAGTCTTGATTCATCAACGGGGCCAGGTACTCATTGGGTCGCATATGCCATTGATCCACGTGGAATTATTTATTTTGATTCGTATGGGTTGGCGCCACCAAAAGAATTTATGAAATATATTTCACCGCTGACTTCGTCACGACGGAACGTACCAGTGTGGTATTCAACGCTACCAACACAAACATTAACGGATCCACCAATATGTGGCAGTGAAGCACTAGCAGTACTTGATGCTGTATCAAGATCATCGAAACCACCTCATGAAGCTGTACATGAATATACCATCAGACGACACAGTTGACCATTAATGTTTTAAACAGATATTGGTAAATATAATGGTTGATATTTATGGAAGATCTTCTACTGCTTGCACCAGCAAGAGCAGCGACGATATCGATTTATCAAAATACGCCACCAAAGACGATCTTGCTGATATTATGAATTTATCTGGAGTTGACCGAGATGAAGTTGTTATTTTTCAGGATAAATTTGGTGTTTTAAAGACGAGTAACATCAAGTGGGTCGATATAATTCGTAGAGTTCTTGGTGCTACCACGGACAATATTCCAGTATTTACTGACGGTGGTAGAATCAGAGACTCAAATGTATCAATCGCAACTATCAGAGATGAAATTTTAAAAAAGTGTCGCTGATCGTTTAAAATCCACCGGGAATACTATGACGGGCGAAATTAACATGAACGGAAATAAAATCGTTGCTTTAAGAGAACCAGCAGGTGATGAAGATGCCGCAACAAAAAAATATGTGGATGATAAAAATATTCCTACCGATGACAAAATAAATACATTACGAGCCGAGTATGACGTTCGTGTAAATATGTTTACAAATACTCGTAAAAATTTTCAAAAACTTAATAAAACCGCCGAAGATTTCTTTGGAAGTCCATCAACCGTTGACATAAATCTCAAAGATATAAATACAAAACTCAATGATATTGTCAGTGGAATTCCTAATATCGTTCAAAAAACCAATCTGATTAAAATTCCACACAAACAAATTAGCAATATCGTGTACACGGTATTATCTGGGGTATCAACGTGGACACCAAGCGATAATACTATCAAACATACCGCAGGAGTAACTGGCGTGAATAGGCTCTCCGTATTTAGTTCTGCAAAATTTAGTATATTTGCCACGTATGTATGGCGTCATTCAACAGATGCTTTTTCTGGAACTGTATCTATTATATTAAATAAAGATACCGAAGAAACATTTATGCTGGTATCATCTGACAAAAAATTAACCTCGGCGCCTTACTGGTGGTGTATAGAATTTGTAGCTGAAACACCTCCGTTGTCTTAGACAACGACTTAATACAGTATAATGATAGACGTTCAGCGATACAGATACGATCAAGTAACAACATGACAGAATAAACTAAAAACCATCATCGATAATTACACAGCAAAAATAAAGAAATATCGTAGACGTGCAACCGTCGTTGATATCATGGTTTATTCGGTTTCTACGCTAGTTGCTGAAACCGGCGTAGTATTAGCATCGCTAGCGACGATGACAGCGCCGATAGTTGTAACAATCATTGTTTCATCGTCAACGTCGATCGCTGGAATATTTAATATAGTCGCAAAAAAGATAAATACGTGCACGAATGAAAAATTAAACGAGTACACGATGAAATTACACACAGCAACGACCGCATATTCTAAATTATCATCGTTGATTTCTTCGTCACTTAATGATGGAATAATATCCGATGAAGAATTCAGTATCGCAATAAAGATATACAATGAAGTATTCAACGTTAACGACGCAGTCGTCAACGACGCAGTCACTGTCGTCGTCAACGATAACTTCGTTAATGAAAAAAAATCCTGAACAGGATTTAAAACAATAATAGTATAATAATGACCGAGTCAAGGGAATTACTACAACAGATCGTCACTAATACTGCTCCGGTAAGAACCACAATGATATCGGCGAGTTCAACTTCGCCTGAATTCAGTATTAATTTTCCAGCTGCAATACCAACATCTGAGATAGGTATAGCGCAATTACGAGTTTATCATAATTGGTCCAACATCAGGTCAACGTCGTTTGGTGGTCTTCCGCCGAAAAATTCATTAGTATTTGCAAAAAAAAATAAACCCCCGGACGATCCCGCCGCGGGGACTCCTGATTGGCAAGTAGTTAGTATTCCAACGGAAGTTATCAAATAGAACAGATCAATGAAGAATTTCAGCGCAGAATTAAATCTATCACAGGAAAAGAATCAAAGATTGCTATTACCGTCCACGAGCCAACGTTGTCTTCGGCGATCGAAATATTATCACCGGATTACGCCGTTGATATTTATCAAAGTTCGATCAGATCAGTATTAGAATGGCCAGAAATCCCACCGGTTTATCAAGGACCACCAGAACCACGCCGAGATGAATTCCTGACAACCGAGCAAAAATTCATTAAAACTCCAAAATATCGACAGCGTTATTCGTCGTGGGATGAAATAATTAGTAAGTCTGTAGATGTTAAATTACTCGCCGACGAGATCAAATCTGAGTATTATAAAATATATAATAATTTACCTGGTCTGATGGAATATTTAGCACGAATTTACAACACTGATGTAAAACAGCAAATCATCGATCATATTCAACATCTAAATTATGTTAGATCACATATACATCACGTAAATAAATCAGTAAGAATCCAAATTTAATTATTTTTTCTGAGATGAATTTACCAAACGAAAGAATCATAGATATTTACTTTCCCAGAATCCTTGAATCATGGAGAAAAACAACCCCGCCGTCGAGTATTCTCCGATACAATAACAATCCATACAACGAAGGCCGTCATGTCTCACCGGGTATCGTCAATATCACATCAACGATCGCTGTCAATCTAGTATGTGATGTTATCGACGGCAGTTATCAAGTGGACACTGATAAATCCAATCAGGCCAAACAAGGATACATTCTCTACTAATTTATCCCTCATGTCCCTCCAGGTTATTTGATTTGTATCAGAACCAATCAACGTTGTTTATCTGCGATGTCACAGTCGTCTCTTATCACGGATAAATTTCAAACGTACTGACCAAAATGGCCACTTGCTCGATCTTAGGTCGGAGTCGCTGAATGTAAACCTGTATGTAAGATCATAGATCTCACGTTCGTAATGACTTCGTCATCAACGTCATCGTAGAAAACACGAAGCAAAAAAAATAATGTCAAAGAGAACGTCAAGGATAAAATATTTTATTTTGTTTCATGAGACAATGGGCCGTGATACAACGGTTATTTTTTTACGGTTTAAAATCAGCTGGGACAACTTTACAAGTGGGTATTCTAGCTTCGTCGTCGTCGTTGTCACTGGTGACACAGTCACTGATGACGTCGTCATTGGTGACGCAGTCACTAGTGACGCAGTCACTACAGTCACACTCGTCGTCTTTATCTTTAGCCAGTAATTCTTCCGCGTCTTCGTTTATCAACTCAGTCATCGCCATGATATCTCTCAGCTGTTTTATACGAGCGTGTACGAGCCTTTTCGTTTCGTATTCGTGAGATAATTCTAACCTAACCTTTTCGACGGCCCGTGATAACGGCACAAATAATTTCACCTGCGTATCCGTGATTGACGCCAGCGATCGTAACATCGCCTGCTGAATTATATTTATAAATCTATAATCGGAGGGCAAGGTATATCTATTTTCTGACCTCCGAAATTGCAATGATTCAAAATCACTCATTATTTTTTCAGGATCAAGTTGGTCAGATATTTTCACGCCTCTGTTTTGTAATTTTTTAATAGCAGAAATAATTGATGTGATGTTTTCGTGAGTCTTTATTTTTTATATTGTAAATTATTTGTTTAAATAAAAATATATTATTTCTGAATCACAAAAAAATATTTTAGAAAATCTGACCAAAGTCACAATATTGATGAGCATATTACCCGTCAAAGCTAGAAAATATGATCAAAGTCACAATATTGTTGGGTATATTGCCCATCAAATTCATAAAATCTGTACAGAATTCCAACACTGACGGGCATTATACCCGTCAAATTCAGATAATCTGTACAGAATTCGCAACAAAGTTACGTATAATACCCGTCAAATTCATAAATTCTGTACAAAATTCATAAAAAAAATCTGAATCATAATAAATATTTATATTTTACAGAATCTGTACAGAATTCCAACGCCGACGGGCATTATACCCGTCAAATTTATGAATTCTGTACAGAATTCCAACGCCGACGGGCATTATACCCGTCAAATTTATAAATTCTGTACAGAATTCCAACGCCGTCGGGCATTATACCCGTCAAATTTATAATTTTTTTACAGAATTCCAACGCCGACGGGCATTATACCCGTCAAATTCATAAAATCTGTATAGAATTCATAAAAAAATCTGAATCAGAATAAATATTTATAAAAAATAAAATATTTTACAGAATCTGTGAATTCGCAACGTTGACGGGTATAATGCCCATCAAATTTATAAAATCTGTACAGAATTCCAACGCTGACGGGTATAATGCCCATCAAATTCAGAAAATCTGACCAAAGTCACAATATTGACGGGTATATTACCTATCAAATTTAGAAAATCTGACTGAATTTCATAAAAAATAAAATTTTATTATATTAAAAGTATTTCTGAATCAGATAAATATAAAAATATTTTCTGAATAAAAATAAAAATAAAAATATATATTTTATAAATTCAAAAATAAACAGCAGCGATGACGCTCAGTCTTCCATTTCACTGGGTCCCTTTTGCAGGTAAAGCCTTTACCAATAAGATCCTAAGAGTCCCTTGTTGGGGCCTTAAGCCACGGGGCACTCTTCATGGTTAAGACCTGTCTTATGGTCCACAGGCACCTTATTGAGACTTTTTGGTCCGGCGGACATTCTTTCTGAATGCCCCTATGTGGGTACCCTTCCTTGACGTTCTCAGTGGTCAGGAGTTCACATCACCCTGCTGTTTATTTTGGGGACGCAAGCACATATCGGTTTCATGTAAACCCCCCCCCCCAATCAAACCCCGGGGTAAGTGCAAAACTGCACTCACCACGTTGTTCGACGTGGTGAGGGTACATGAAATTTCATGGGGCTTGCTTGCACCCCCACTATAATAGCATCTGTCGCCGAATGCAAGATAATATATCTTTAGCATTTTTGGAGACTCGAACACGCAGAGAGGCTACACTAGTGGATCTGCACGCAAACGCCTTAACCACACGGCTATCGGAGCTGTTATAAATATACAGTTAAATTTAAGTATATAAATATTCACACTGTCTCACCAGTGACAGTGTCACGGACGCCGAAATAATATTCTGATTCTGAATAAATTCTGCAATTTTATATATTTCTACAGTTTCTGTTTTGTTAAAATACTGTGTTTTCAAGCTTCTTCATGCAGTCAAGGCAGAACTATCTAGCCATGAATGCATGGATCGATATTATTCGTTATTGGCGTGGTCCCTCTCAGAATTTACATCATCTGAGGGACCCCCTAGATTGAAAGTTAAAGGGTTTTTATGTGTTCTTGTTTCTCCAAAGTATATGTGTAATTTGTGTTACTTTTTTTTTTTTTTAATAAAATTTTGATTTTATTAATTTTGAATTAGGGAATGTACGCCATTCAAATTTGTTGTTTTCTTCAGCTTGTTAATTTTTGTACTTCTTTTCGAATTATCTTTTATTGAAGAAAAATAGAGTTTTAGTTTTTATACTAATCTATAATACAATAGCATGAGCTGCTTAGTACTTGAGTTCAGGTCCAGAGTACCTCATGGCGCACGTGCACAACCTGTGCTCTCAACAGTGAGCACCATGTGCACGTGCTGCACATTTCCACTATTTCAACTAAGTTCACATATATATAGTTTATAAAATCCTAATTATTGACAAAAATTACAGGTATAACATCTAAATTACTTAAAGTTTAGTTTTATATCTCACATTATAAAAAGTTATAACAATAACTATTTCCACATTAATTTAACACTTAAGAATTTTGTAACAAAATTTTAGAATTACATATTTAGTCTTCAATTTCATCTCTACACAAATCTATATTACTTTAAAATGTATGTAACAGCTATAGAATAGATAGTAAAAAGTCAAGGTGAGCAGTCAGAAGATCTAGACAGGTCCGTTAGTCAATAGTCAATTTTTTATAAATATTCACTTGGTAATTTGAACATTATATCACAAAATATCTGTCTAGTCTCAATTTCCTCGAGTTTTGGAGTATTTATACATTTCTCACGTCTGCTGCAAATTCTTCTGTAGTTAAAAGATAAAATAACAAGTCTCTGGTCTCAATTTTCTCGAGTTTGGAGTAGTTATATCGCACGTCCAAATCCATATAGTCAGCTCTTGAAATTGTTCAAAATCTGCTTGCAAAACTTCTGTAGTTACGAATACAAAGGTAAATTCTAGTCCTTTTCCGTTTTGAGTCGTTATCATTTATTCAGTTGTTATCTGTTATTCATAATCCATTGTTTTCTAAATTTCTTTAATCCATTTGATTCTTACATGTCCTCTTCTTCTCATACGACGTTATTTTCAAGCAGGAGCAATCCATCACGGTTTCCCTCTCTACATGGAAGAGGCAATCCATCTTCTCGGCTTTCCTTTTCTCCCACGTAGCGGAAAAACCTCCATGGCATTTTCTTCTTCTCGAAAGTTGCACTTCGTCACAAAGCAGTGAGGGGACCATCCCGTTGGACCAAGCCATCACGAAACACCAACCCATGGCAATTTAGGCTAGATTTATTTACCAATGACTTTACTTGTCCAACAGGAGTTTAAGAATCTATATTATTCTGGTATATTCCGCCTGCTACAGAACTGCGTGGATTCATTTAGTATAGTGTCGTCTGCTGCGATTTATATGTGTACAATATAACATCACGGCTGAGGTTTTTAAGTTCTGTTTGAGGATATATTTTCTGCAATTAATACTTCCACAACGTTGAGATGTCTGGACTGGAGAGATATTAAAGCATTACGATTAGACTGTAGTACCAAGCTGCTCAATTACTCTATCAACGATGACGGATTCTTATCACTGAATATGTATAACAAAAAAAGGGAGACAACTACTTGATTGTTCTATCAGCGATGACGGATTTATCTCGCTTCATTATATATACCGGAATATAATTTTTTGATCGTATTTAACTGAATATGCTGATTTAGTAATATTATTTGCCACATATTGTACTGAATTTGAGTGAATACCAAAATATTTACCAGCCGCATTCATAGAATTAAATATTCTCTCTTCACCAGTCTCTGTATTTATGGATTTAATAGTTCTCTTTACAAACATTTTACATCTCCCAGTATTCCCAAGTGCAGAATTCTGACTTGGTGTAACAACCCGCAGGTTAGATAAATTATTATTTTTGCAATTTCGATCAATGTGATCAGTTACAAGACCGTCTTTGATAACCCCATGAAAACATTCAAATATGAACCTATGACATAAATATATTTTTCCCCCGGCAGTAAATCTAAAATAACCAGTATTATCAATATTACCGACTGGGGTTTTCAATCTACAGTGTCTGATGACACCATCACAAGAAGCTTCATAATTTTTAATGATGGGATGTTTGTAAAACACTCCTTGCTCCATTTCTATATATAATATTATTTGTCTAAATGACAATCTTGAAATCCGGCCAGAGAGTCTTCAGCGGTTTTTAACGGAGACTCACCTGACGACTTCTTATCATAATATCGTTTCAACTCTCTGTATCTTTTACCGCCACACGCTACGCATAACCGTGTTTCTCCTCTTACTCCAACACCGCATCGTAAACACGGTTTTGGTCCTAGACTACCTCTACGATAACTTTGCATATGTTGGCCACAGAATTCATTTACGCATGATTTATTACAAGGAGTTGAAAATCCAATCATAAGCCATCGGCATCGGTTGTTTGTTTGAATCATTATATATGTATATAATTAAAGCTTAATTAAACATATATATTTGCTTTAAATATAGTATGGAGGAATTTGAGAGATTATCCACAATTCAATCTTCCACCGCAAGATTTGATCTTGATAAATTACCAAAATCGGAATTTAATTTTTCAATGCAAGATCTGGCTCTGATAAATAGCGATATAATCGATCGTATCCGTGAAGGTAAAAAAGAATTTCGCAACGATGGTGCGGCTCATACTTGGTCGACATTCAGGATTATGAACGACACCAGCGGTGTTGCTGTTGACGCTAGAATAAGCGACGAACGAGGTAAAAATATTCTTAACTACCTCGACAATCAGCGATATATTATTTTAGTAAAATTTATTGTTCAGACAGATGATGATACTTGGTTTATTCGTGACAAACGCGAACCGATACGACTTCATACTGGAAATAATACTGTTACATTAAATAAACAATCCAAGCCAGGTGTGCTAACCGGTATTGATAAACCATATTATGAACGAGCATATCCTGTCACGGCAGTTATATATGCAATATATCCGCTAAATAATAAACCCAGCGTTGGGGATCTCAAACCAATGAAAATTTCAAGAATAAATTGTGTAGCTGAACGAGTCATGGAACATTTCTCAAAAGCAATACGCGGAAACGGTTTAACAGATATAAGACGCACAAAAATAAACGAGTGGGCAGAAACAGTTAGAGATACCGGAGCATCTATCAGCGACGTTGCTAAGCTAGAAAAGAAATTAAGATTTCCAATAACAGTAAAAACACTAACCGGAGAAATTTTGTACAAACAGAAATATACAAAAAATGGAGCTCCAATAACAATCATCGATCATAATGCACATGCATGGACCGATGCTGTAACAATATTTCCACGAGATAGGACAGTTAGATTTTATGACGATTATATATTCGATGCTATCGGTGATATCAGTAAGAGCGACCCTGTATCTGTTTGGTTATTTCAGAGTTCAGAATCCGCATATTACGATCAGTTTGTAAAACCTAACGGAGATATTTACCGCAGAGAATCTCTTCATGACGAAATGAAGAATCTTGCACAGCGCCTTTGGTGTGAATATAATTTTGACAACGTCGAAGTTGAGCAATTACTGAATAATTGTTTTACAGTTCCATCAGTTGCGGCTCACTTTGCTCAGAAGAAAAATTCATGGTCGCCAACACGATCAGAATTTCTCAAAGATGTTCAACGAAGTTGTGTCGAATATGGGCATGGCGGATTATGGAATACCAAATACGATCATCGTAAAGTTGTATCCGTTGATATGGTTGCGTGTTATCCTGGAAGTTTTCTTGGATACGGAGAATGTTCTAAATACTTTGATAGATTCGGCCATCCCACACACGAAATGACAAGAGTTGCGATAAATGGACAATTACCTGATTTTGATTTAACCGGATTCGCTTGTGTAAAATCGTTTAAGTTCCGTGATAATCTTCATCCGATCGTTTATGCGTGGTTTGGTAGACATTTCTCAGAAAAATGTTGGGTTCCAACGGTGTTATTACGATACATGCTTGATGCTGGAATCTTAACGTCGCTGATGGTCAGTGAAGCTATTATATCATATCATTCGCAGAAAAAAATTTGATTACCACAACAAAAGCAACATTCGCCGCTAACGGATTGGGACACAATCGATTATGAAAATAAAGTTGCAAAAGATCTCGGTAGGAAAATAATCGGCAAATTTACTCAAGGCGGTTCGTATGATCATAAACGACATTGTACAAGATTAATCATGGATGATGCTGAGTTAGATTTTATAATTACTGATACAACTAACAAAGGAACATTTATAAGTAGAAGCAATGCTTATTTGTCAGATGGAACCAAACTAGGTACAATAGTGAGTTATATCGATGGTGTATCACCGCAATTTACTCATTTAAGATCTTCTATGCTCGCTTACGTTTCTATAAATTTATTATCGATGATAAATAGATTTCCTTGTTACGCTGTCAGAGTTGCTACGGATTCGTTTTATATAAATAAAAAAATATTTAGGTTTGGTAAAACCGTTACTCGATAGCGGCGAATGGGGATCATGGAGAATAAAACAAGAAAGTATACTTGACTATTCTGAATCAGGCGACGTTAATATCACGGAGACATATTACGGTAATGACAATCAAACACCAGTATCAACATCACCATCTGTATTTGATCCCGTGTCTAGATATAAAACCATTTATCTCAGTGGACCTGGAGGTTCTGGTAAAACAACACGTGCGATTGATCTATTTCGGCAGAGTTCAGATATGATTTTGTTGACACCTACACACAGACTAGCAAGAGAAATAAAACAACGAGGAGTAAAATCATGTACATACCATAGTTTCTTCAGATGGTGTGGAGATACGTGGACACCTGACCGAATGGGTGAGAAATATATTCCGAAAATCATCATCTGGGATGAGATTTGTACTGTGTCGTTAGAAACATTAAAAATATTTCTTGATTGGTTATTAACGAAAAATACTGCTGTGATTATGTGTGGCGATCATGGTCAACCACCACCTTTCGTTAATCAGTCTCCACATGACTGGTTAAAATCATTTGTGGATTATTATGAAGAAATAAATGATGATCATAGAGCCATTGATGAACCTCTGAAAGAATTTAGAAGATTAATCAGACTACAGCCAGATAAAATACAACGTGAGATAATGCGTGAAATAATTCCGAAAACTCCTGTGAACGAGTTTTGGAATTTATGGACACCAAAAGATTTGATAGTTGCGAGTAGAAAAATAGTTCGTGATGAATTGCAAGAGAAATTATTTCTGTTACACAAGGAAAGATTTCCAATGTTACCTGTACCATTATGTTATCGCCCAGCGGATACTCGACGACAAAATATTGAAGTTGAAATTCCAGGAACAAATGAAAAACAAAATCTTGTATTGAATGATATTGTTTTGGTTGATGTTGATGTTGTTGAGAGCGCGTTGAGTATGAATAACTCACCGTGGAAATTGGGATATGCCATAACGATTCACTCGTCACAAGGACTAACTATTACTGATACAAATATCTGGATTGTCGATGACAGAATCGAGTGGTCAAATTTAGTTTATCTAGCAGTATCTAGAGTCAGGAAAATATCTCAACTGCATAGAGTTGTCATAGACTCCACAGAAAATAATAATCAAACTGTTAGCGACACTGAAGGTGTTATTGGCGTAATAAGAAAAAAATTATCCGCTTATAAGCAATGTGACAAAAAAAAAAATAATCGTGATTTTGATATGATGTTGAATTTATTATGACGCTAAAACAACAACAGAATAATCGTTGTGTAATTTGTAACTGTCACATGTTGTGGAAGTATTCTTGTAATAATCCAAAACAATTTACCGTGGATAGAATTAATAGTGATCTTGGTCATACACGTGATAATGTGATGCTGACCTGTCTTGAATGTAATCGACGCAGGGGCGCTAGTTTACAAAAGTGAACGCGGTGGTAATTAGTGTCTTTAGGAATTATTTGTAATTGTTCGCGCACAAATCCACGTTGAGGAGCCGTATAATCTAGTCTGTAGATTGCAGGTCTACCTGTGGATCTTACCACGCTAGAAATTTTATATGTAGTCACACTCCAGATAGGATCAGTTTCTCTTTTTTTTACTGCCTTCAAGTTCACCAGGTTCATATAAATATCTTACAGTCACATTACCTAACACTGGTTGAGAGGAAGATTCACGTCGGTGTATTGATATATATTTTTTTGTGATTGCATTAGAAGGCTTCATAGAAGTTGCACGAGTAATTTCATTATTTAACGCAGCTATCACACTTGGTAATCTTGCAACCCATTCGCGAGATCTGGTGTCTGTATAAATTATTTCCTTCGCATACTGGTATCCAAATAACCGCTCAGCAAGTGTTCGATTAAATCTTTCAACTATTGCCTGATCACGATGAATTTCGGTGTGTCCTCGTCTGATTTTCACGTTATGTTTTTTCATCAACGATGATACTGCACCAAGAAATTCTTATTATCGTAGACCACCACGTTGATGAATTCGTTCAAACGCAGATGCAACTTCAGTTGCTGTCTTTGTTGACAGTGGTTCTGCTTCTTTATATCTATTTGCAACGTCAACGACAGTTAAAGCGTATTTGTATGTGCGTGATTGACGTCTACCAATTTTAATGGTATCATGTGGTAAAAACAAAATATCTGCCTGATGAACTTCATTGGGAACGCTGACATCAAAATGTGCATACTGAATTTTTTTAGGTGGTGGTAGATAAATTTGCCATATTGCTTGTCGTGCTAACCACTAACCACGCTGCAGCAACAGCACGTGGAACCTTTGCAGCTTCAGCAAGTTTACTAATTGCTGCTTTGCCCTTCCAATATCTTTTCGGGGAATAATAAATGGACTCCATTATAATAATCATATAATCAATTATCCAGGCCCTAACATAATTTTACCTTTCATACCAGCTTTTACCAGAAAAGCAGCTAATTTTTCTCGAAGTGATTTATCTTTTTTATTATTTATGGCATGAATTAATTTGATATCGGCGAGATGTCGCTGTTGTAAATCTTTACTTCGATAAGCAATATCATGAACGTAACACGCTTGATCAATCTTATTTATTGGATGCCCTCCAGGTCGCGGTTGATCTTGATTGTCGAGACGAATATCTAAACGAGTCCCAGGCCCACAATAATTATAACCCGGTAAGTGTTTTTCCCCGGGATATTTCGCCCACGGTAATCCTGATAATTTTCCCAACGAAGCAGCAATATCACCTCCTGTCTTTATACTTGAAATGAATTTATATTTTTTTTGTGCCACTTTTCACATTTGCCTGTCAGTGCATGCTTTTTATTATTTGTTATTATTGTTGTTAATCCAGTGGTGGACGTGGCTGTCCTGCATCGAACACAATATAAATTCATATTATTTATTATATGGATATAATTGACTTTTCTGCGACACGAAAACAAGAGCCAGTCAAGCATCACCCAGCGCTACCGAACTCTATCAGAATGATAATAATAGGTCCATCTGGATCACGTAAAACACAATTATTGCTTAATCTGATAATGAGATGGCTCAAGTGGGATAAATTGTACTTAGTAGCACCATCTGTAGATGACCAGCGATGCTATGAAGTATTTAAAGATTTTAATGAAAATGCAAAATCGTTAAATGAAGACAGTGACGTTATTGACTTTATAACTGATATTGATGAAGCGCCATCTGTAGATGACCTTGATGGCAGTATTAATAATTTAGTAGTATACGATGATGTCATGCTGGACAAACAATCAAATCAAGCTAGGATATTTTCTCGAGGTAGACATAAAAATACAGACGTGATTTATGTTACACAGCGTTATACACAAATACCTAAAGTGATCAGAGATAACTGTAATATTTTAGTTGTGTTTAACGGAGTTGATAATCATACGCTGCAAAATATTTATTATACTTGGTGTTCAGGGGACATGGACATGATTAAGTTCAAACACTTTTTTTCAAAAGCACAAGCTACCCCGTTTGGTTTTATAACAATAAATTTACATGATCCGAGGTCAAGATATCGCAACGGACTCGATACAATATTTGGATAAAAACCACAGCAGCAGGGAGGGTGGGCTAATAAAAATGACGCGCACGATTACATAAACGATCACTCCCAAAATTTTATAAACACGAAGTCAACGGCGAAGTAACAGCGCGAACTAACCCCCGGTGATCTCATCACTGGTGATACTACGGAAAGTTAGAGGTTTCAGTTTGACGTTATTGACCTTTTTTTAAATTTTTTTCGTGTGAAATCTTTGTTTTAGATATGTTTGCTCGAATCCAGTTTTGTAGGGTTCACCCTCCCTGCTGCTAAACTGTACGTAAGTTTTACTGATACCAAGATGCCCGCCGTGCTCGAAAGATTGGATGCTTTCCAATACTGTTCTCTTTTGCAGTAACTGCTCGCAGTATTTGTTGTCTTGTGACAGAAGAAAACACAAGGAAGTAGATAATCCTTTTTAAGAAGAGGATAATCCCTCATTTAATTAAGCTCTGCATTTTCCCATTTTTTACGCTTAACTTCACCTCTTGCACAAAAGAACATTTAAGTATCCGCTCAACTGCTTCGTCAACCTTTTATACTTTTTCAAGTCTTTGATGTCGCCGACAGCTTCTTGCCGCCAAATGTCGCTATGATCAAATACTTAAACACATGTTTGACCTGGTCTCATCCAAATGGCTCACAGCCACTTAACTGGATAAGCTTTTTTCTCAATAAGTACCACGTGACCGTTTGACAATGAAAAATATTGCCTAAATCACTGCGCCAGTCTACGTTTGAATAATTCTTCAGAATGTTCGGTATTTTATGGATAAAAAGAAAAACTCATTAAAATAAAATTAATAAATTAAGCAATATGAATGGAATATGTTTTAGACTTGAGTGGAGGTGAATGGGTTCAGGGGTTTCCGGAGCCCCCCCAACCCCCCCCCAAACAAAACAACTACAAAAAACTACACACACAAACGTACAGTCACTTGTAGTCCGATAAATCAAACACCAAAATCGGTGTTGATACTGATAGATATGTGTCGCATAAACCACCAATCAGATTAATATAGGTATGGGACTTATTTATTGGCCTGAGTCACTTGTCACTTGAAATTTGACTATCATTTGATTCTTGCGCACGTTTATTAAGTGTTATGCACACTCAACGTTGAATCGAATTCCGGAACACATTTTTAACGGGGTACACGATATTTGTTTATGCCGGCAAAGGTGCCTTTCACACTCGGACAAATGTCTATGATATGCAGTCAGATATGGATGAGGATACAAATCCTGAAGAAACCGGGAACTCTTGTTTTTATAACATACTAAAGGTGGTTCAGCATCTTCAACGCAGCGGGCCACTTGGACAAAAAAAAAAAAAAGAAAAAAATGTAAAGTTTGTGGGATATATGCAAGTACGTGTATTTTTGTATGTGATATAAATAAAATATATGTAAAGTATGTACGCTGTACCATTGATATACACTCGAGGCTTGTAGTTTCCTTTTAATGAAAAATTTATACATCACGTGGTATATCAATAATACAGCGTAACTATAATTATAGATCTGACTTTTTGTATCAGCGTGGACCACAAAAAATTGACCCACGGGCATGTTGGACATATACAATCAATAGCATTGGATAAATAGTTTGTATACAGTTTACTTCAATTATCTCATCAATCACTAACACGTTTACTGGCATTTTTAGCCAGTACTATTTTATCTTGGTGATCATGTCAAAGTTTAAGGAATGAGTTAAATGGAGAGCAAACAAGGTACAGGCGTGTTTCTGTGTTGTACACATGTTGTGGAACAATTATTGATCGTTATGACGTCATAGAGCGATGTAAATCCTCAGCATTACTTGTTCATACTGTGAATATGTATCAACAAGGCATGGGCGCCCGCACATATGGACGGGGGGGGGGGGTGAGGGGGCGGGCAGGCGGCACCCCTGCAACAAGGGCCCTATAGCTTGACATTATCTATCTGCAAGGGTCCAGATCATTGACCCTATAGCCTGGCATTAACTATTGGTAAGGGGCCAAATCTTTTACCCTATAGCGTGACAATATCTATCAGCAAGGGGCCAAATCAGTAACCCTATAGCGTGACATCTCTCGGCCAAGGGCCAAATCAGTCACCCTACATCGTGACATTATCTATCGGCCAAGGGCCAAATCAGTCATTCTACATCGTGACATTACCTATCGGCCGTAGGCCAAATCAGTCACCCTACATCGTGACATTATCTATCGGCAAAGGGCCAAATCAGTCACCCTACATCGTGACGTTATCTGTGAGAAAGGGGCCAAATTAGTAACCCAAGAGAGTGCCATTATCTTTCAGCCAAAGGCCAAAACATTCACCCTAAAGCGTAACATTATCTATCAACAAGGGGCAAAATTATTGTCTATAAACATGGGGTCAAATCATTAACCCTATTGTTTGATATTGCCTCTTTTTCCAAATGGACCACTTCAATTTTGTTAAGAGATAATATTCTAGTGTCCTGTTGCAGCCCATGCAACTATAAAATAGACCATCAAAATTATCTTAGTCATGATAATCAGCGGTCTGATGTACAAGACATCAAATGCTTATGACTCTGACACCTCAGTTAAATAGTAAAGTGCTTTATTCCATGCTGTGGTAAATGAAGATAAGGTCAGAACGTCCCCCAAGGTTTTAAAGCATGCTTGTCCTTATCCCGTCATCGTCATATTTGACTTTTTTCCCGTACTTGACACCCAGAAAACAAATTAAGAACGTAAAGATACTGAGATGAAGAGAGAAACGCATAGAACAAAACTATTTACGTTTTGGCGCAGGGAAGCAAACTAGAATAATAATGGAAAGGTCTAAATTTAAGAGAAAGAACAAAATAACAGAAGTAATGATTGCATGTCTAGAAAGTGAGCTATGTATGAAGCGAACAAGATCTGATGCAAGCTTGACGCGCAGTACGGATAGCATGACCTAATCTACGGTATTATGATGAATTCGCGTTATATTGGATGTCATTTATAAAGTTAATGTTCTCTCTTCTACTCTTTACATCCCGGATATAATTTCCACAACGAGAAACAAAACCTGAATGGATCTACATGAAAGGGAAGATGCTGGAAAAGCGTAATAACAACAATTTTATTGCTGGGACCAAATACAAGCGTATTTGGACCAGAGGTCAGGCTGATTCGGACCATATTACGGGCTGATTAGGACCATATTACGGGCTGAATCGGTCCGTGTTTGCTAGGACCAAATACGAGCTGATTAGGAACATATTACGGACTCATTTGGACCATGCAAACTGTTATTAAGTTTAGTCTTAAATTTATATGTGACGTTTACAGTTGTTTAAATTATGATATTTCTCATTTTTCCGAGGTATGTTCAGCAGTTCAAAACTTAATTTATGGAAACAAAACCCCGATTTTGCGTAAGATAATGGCGTTCTTCTGTATTTAAATCAAATGAGATAATGTACGACTATCTATCTTCCATTGCTAACTTAATAGTAAAATATTGGTAAACACTAATCTGTTTTCTCTTTCGCAAAAACTAAACAGTTATTTTGGTTAAAATCTAAATGCGATAGCTGATATCTATTTAGTTCCGATTTCGGCTAGAAAATTACGAAAAACTATTTTTGCGAATTTAAGAGCTGAAAATGAACCTTTAACGTTCCCTTACTATGTTTGCGAAAAAGTTATAAATACTGAAATATATCAGGTATGTGAGTTCTATTGCGTTTTTCATAATATACAACACGGTCCGGATCAGTCCTTAATTTGGTCCGAATCAGTCCTTAATTTGGTCCGAATCAGCACTTAATTTAGCCCGAATTAGCTGTGGTCCGAATCAGCAACGGTCCAAATTAGCCCACATTTATCTAAAGTTGTTAGTATACGTTCACTTCAAGACCGAGCAAAAATAACAGTGTCGAATCCATTGCTTGAGTCTGGCTTGAGGTCTTTGTTTCTCCTGGTTCCAAGGACCTCAAGACAGTACTTTTTAAACACGATAAAAATACAGCAAATAATTGTCCAAAAATCAAACTAAGGCCGCACATTCATGTGTGTGTGTGTGTGTGTGTGTGTGTGATTGGGATTTTTAACGTAGCTTTAACTATTTTTCAGTCATGTCGCTACGATGTCTGCAGTGTGGCAATTTATAGTGATGTCTAACAATGGGGCATCATGCCACAGACATGTTGCGTGATGTCCCACCCAGTCACATTATCCCGACACCAGGCTGACCAATCCTAACACTAACCACTTAATTCTGAGCGCCATAAGACAGACCCAAAACATCTAATATACAGCATTGTTCCTATATGTAATAACTAGACATTTGCACGTGAAAATATTTCAAGAGATCATTATAATAAGAAATTTGACAGGGGCATTTAATAAACTTACTCCATTTTCCTCTAAAGTCTTGTGAATACAGTTCATTATGACGCACGCACCTATTTTCAACATTCAATGCCCCAAATCAAACACAACACAAATCTGACAAAGTTATAAACGGATATGTAAATACAAATGTCATATACCATAGGTTTGTTGTAATATTAAGTTGATTCTATTTACCGAAGCAATGGATACAATATCATTTGTTTTTCTCACGTGTTTCTTATTGCTTAGGCTTCACGGAAAGCTATTTTTGAGTAGTGAGTTTTGAGTATGCATGTTCTTTTATCTCGAATTTAGGTACTTAAGACAAATCACATTATTAAAATGAGATTTACAGTGCCGGATTATCCAATAGGCAGAGTAGGCGCCGGCCTATGGGCCCCACGCCTTTTAGGGGCCCCGCTACAACGGATCAAAATAATATTGAATTGATTTGATCTTGAAAGTATTAGGAGATAATTTGCAGGGGGGGGGGCAAGATTTCGACTGCCTAGGGGCCTCCACAGGGTTTAATCCGGCACTGGAGATTTAGCACTAATTCTCAGCTGGTTGAAGGTCTCAGAAGAATATCTACATATGGGATATACTCGGACTAAAGAGGAGGCGTTGGTTGACCTTCACCTTTGCTCTGCGAATTAATGTAAAGCTGACATTACTAATTCATGATATAGAGAAACTTTTTAATCGAGTGAATCTTAATATTAATATGACTTATGAATGCAATGCAATACAGGCAGGTTCTTGCAGGAACTTTATTAACCACCCATCTTTAACATACTCACAATGATTCCTATGTCATACTACATCATAGTTTGTAGAGATCGTGTACCCTGAATATATATGCACAGACATTTCATGACTTCTTTGTATTTTCTTTTTTCAGCTGCACATCGTTCACTACAAGACATCTCTCGGGTCGATAGCCACGGCTGCAGTATCACGACAAGCGGATGCCCTAGCTGTGCTAGGGTTTTTCTTTGAGGTTTGATTCAGTATTTTTTTTTTTAATCAACATATGTGTTGATTAGTTAATTTTTGCATGAATTAAAATAGCTTCCATATTGGAAGGAAAAATAATAGGACTTGTTATTTAACAATACTACTAATTAGTACTTTTATAACAAATTTTAACAACTCAGGAAAAACAATTTTTCTGAATTCTGATTGATTGAACAGGTCACACAATCTCAATAATACTCCATGTATTGGGATCCCCATTTTAGTTCCACAAAAAACGTTGTGGCTACATTATGTTCTTAGTAAAGTTAGTAACAAACGTTAGCTTCAGTAACAAGGGAGACAACCTAACTTTAGGTAAATGACTAGACTTGATAGCATTTTTCCCCCCCTGTATTTTGATCCACTGATGATTATACTTCACACATAGCAGAAAAATGCTTTTTGAAAAATCTGCAAAATAGTTCCTCCAGTAATGTTTCAAATGCCAATATGAATCCTCTAGTGTCATGAATGGAATGTTTTGAAAAATATTATAGGGATTTTTTGAGCAATATTTTTATAATAGTACAACAGAACGAAAGTAGCATAATATCTGGAGTTGTCACGTTGTTGGTACCCATTACATACAGTGTGTGCAGCATAATAGCTGGGGTTATGTTCTTTCATCGATATAAATCAGCATCACTTGAATCTTCTAAGTCTTCAATATTCTCAATAAATTCATTTCATAACTATGATAGTCAAGGAAAATGTTTGTTAGTAACGGTACTAAAGTTACTCTCACAAATTCAGAAATTTATCTCATTGAAACACAGTTCATTCCTTACTGTCAACACAGCATCCAAATTTGACATTGCTGTACATGTATATTGCTTGAAAATATGGGTCAGTTACGTGATTAACATGAGGAGTAGTAGTAGTATTTTTGATGTATAGAGGAAATGAGAAGACGAGGATGAAAAAAGGAAGAAGAAACAATACTTGTCACAGTATTAGAAATAGAAATTAAACCTTGATTAATATACTATTAATGTTTTAGTCAGTTGTATTTCCTATATTTAAGGGAAACTGAATATACTGTATATATCAAAGTACAGTTTTATGATTCAGTTTTGAATTAAAAACCATTTTGTTCAACTCCTTACTATCTTCTTATTTTGTTTTACCATTTATATACAGGTCGCATCTAGTGATAATGAGGACCTTGTACCAATCCTGTCTAAACTTGACAATGTCCGTTATGCAAGTAAGTACAGTACAATACTTTGTTTATATACTGCTAAAGGGCTTTAACCCCAACACTTTGTTTATATACTGCTCAAGGGCTTTAATTCCAACACTTTGTTTATATACTGCTAAAGGGCTTTAATTCCAACACTTTGTTTATATACTGCTAAAGGGCTTTAACTCTAACACTTTGTTTATATACTGCTAAAGGGCTTGAAGTCCAATGCTTTGTTTACATACTGCTAGAGGGCTTGAAGTCCAATGCTTTGTTTACATACTGCTAAAGGGTTTGAAATCAATCATTTTGTTTATATACAGCTAATTGGCTTGAAGTCCAATGCTTTGTTTACATACTGCTAAAGGGCTTGAAGTCCAATGCTTTGCCTACATACTGCGAAAGGGCTTAAAGTTGAGTGCTTTGTCTACATACTGTGAAAGGGCTTGAAGTCCACTGCGTTGTCTACATACTGCTAAAGGGTTTGAAGTCCAGTGCTTTGTCTACATATTGCTAAAGGGCTTGAAGTCCAGTGTGTTACTGTTTACGTACTGCTAATGGGCTTAAAGTCCAATGCTTTGTATACATACTGCTAATGGGCTTGAAGTCCAATGCTTTGTATACATACTGCTAATGGGCTTGAAGTCCAATGCTTTGTATACATACTGCTAAAGGGCTTGAAGTCCAATGCTTTGTTTACATACTGCTAAAGGGCTTGAAGTCCAATGCTTTGTATACATACTGCTAAAGGGCTTGAAGTCCAATGCTTTGTATACATATTGCTAATGGGCTTGAAGTCTTTTACCCATTTAAACTGAGTTTCTCAATGAGAATAGAGCTTTATTAAGATAATCATAAGATACAAATTTGGACCTTTCTAATTTTCCAGTGATCACATGATGTGCTCTTTGTTTTTTCAGACAGCAGTAAATTGGTACCCCTGAGTTCTACCTTCAGCCTGCAGTCTATTCTCCCACATCTTGATGGTCCTCAGATTTATCACCGTTACAGTGGCAGCCTGACTACACCCAACTGCCTTGAAGTTGTCATTTGGACTGTCTTTGAAAGTACGATTGGAATATCTGAACAACAGGTACACTTTTCTTTTGTTGTTACAAAGTAGCTGATTATCTGTCTCATTGTAGTACATACATACATACTGTGGATGGCATGTTCTTCTGGCTCTCTTTTTTCATATTTTTGCTCGGAGGAAAAGGCTTCAGAAACAGTGAATGATCCCACAACACACTTGTACAACCAGCTGAAGACAAGAGTGATGAATGGGTTCTGTTGTATTAGAACATCTCATTAAAAGAAGTGTAGGATTTTCTTTCTTATTATCGTAAAGATAGATACCATTGCTCATAACCACTTAACACATTATCAAAATATACTTTACATTTCTGTCTACCTAAGTACATTTTGATAATTAAGAAGGTTTAGTGTTGTTAGGTTATTGTTTTTATTAAGGTCCTGTTCAAGGATGTCAGCAGGGCCCATAATAGTAATCAATTCATCTGTCTGTCCACCTGTTCATCCATGTTGTCTGGAAATGGGAATTGTAGCAATCTGAGTCAGAATTTAGGGAAACTATAGTCCTGTTTGCCCATCCTCTCAGCTTAACTTTTGACAACAGTTGTTGAATTTCAACCAAATTTGGTGTGGAGTTCTGTATTTATGAGTCCTTGAACGAGTTGGATTTCCAGCATTCTGCGTAGCTTACAGGAGCTAAGCCCTGACTACTCAAGCTACTGACCATGGTTTCCCCAGAATAGCTTTATCAAGGTCTGTTTGATTTCAACTAAATTTAGCATGTGGGTTTATTTTAATTAAATGAATGAGGTAAATATTTCACCAATCGATGATATCATTTACATGTGTTATGCCCCCTAATTGACTCCTCACTGTGTTCCCTGCAGCATAACACTATTGGACATAGAACACAATTAATTTCACTATATATTCTCTACATTTGTTTCTCAGGTCTGAACTTTCCACTGTGTGACAATCAACACAAATCATATGTTAATCTAAAATACCTTCAAAGATGACTTCACAGTGAAGTTCTTGTCAATGGTTCACCAGCATTTTTTGAAAGGCTGGACTGTAAACAATCCAGCATGCAATAGAACACAGATTTCACTTCCAGATCATCACCAAGACCTTATTACTCACTGTACACTGTTGCTGAAACACACACAGACAACCACACCATAAGCTCATATTCTAAAGAATAAACAATTGCCTTTAAATCCATACCAATAATGCCTAATTCTAACTCTTGTATCACCACCAAAAGTAGACAGGAAAAAATGCTCTAAATATAGACTGGGACCACATTCATGGGTACTGAACCGGAACTATTAATTGTGACCTGATTCCTATCAAGGTTTCTTGGAATCAGCCAGATTTAGCTTGTATCCTTACATTGATTAGACATTGACTGATTTAGCTCGTATCCTTACATTGATTAGACATTGACTGATTTAGCTTGTATCCTTACATTGATTAGACATTGACTGATTTAGCTTGCATCCTTACATTGATTAGACATTGAGTGAATTAGCTTGTATCCTTACATTGATTAGACATTGACTCAGTTTGATTTCCATTATTACAGGACAAAAGGGCTTATATTTTTAAAATGATTTGATTATTTGACAAAACTGAAGAAATACCACACTGAAGGACATTAAAGCTGAAAAAAACTCTGCAAATATTAAAGTCTACAAAATTATTTTTAAATATCAGTTTAATTTTTTTTTAAATCTTTTAATTTTTGTTGGCTATAATTAGTCTCTGGTCTTCTTTGAAGCTAGTACATCACAGTTTTGAGGAATTTTTTTATGATTTATTCCACATACATTTTATTTCAGTGTATGTTCATTTCAAGTATGACGAAATATCTCTCTCCATTTTCAACAATTAATTAAACAAATAAAGAAAGGCTTTGAGAACAAGTTAGCAAATGTCTGTTTATATTGGAGTATTATGATTGTAAATTAGTAAATCTTGTATTAATATTTGTATTATTATCATAGGAAAGAAGATTGCATTGAAACACAATATTATATCTATGGATAAATGCTTTGTTGAAATATTTACCAGCATACATAAGTATGTAAGAATTAAATGTCCTGTAAACCATCTGATGATTAATTCTCATTTAATGAAAAATCAAATTTGGTCTAAAAAAGCCATATATATATACATATATATATATCCCCATTTTAATAAATTAGGTCTGTTATATTTAAATGTTAAGTTTCACATTTGCAGCGAGATATTGTCTTTGTCTGGACAAAAAGTGTTCACTACATGAATTAGGTAATGAATTATGTGAAATAACAGTGCAGCATGTTTTGAGATATATTTGTTGACAGAAAAAATGTTGTGTCTTGGATATTAACAAATGTTTCTGAAACTTTAATGATGTAAAAATCCCACCCATCTTCTTCATTTAGCTCAAACATTATTTTAAGAAAAGTATTTTCTGAACACATTTTTCAAGCACATTTAGTACTCTCTCTCTCTCTCTCTCTCAGTAATAAACTTGAGAGAGAGAGAATAATGTCTTAGCATAATTAAGTTGTACATGGGACAGTTGGATTGATGTGCAAAAGATGAAACTTTATGTGCCTATCCCTGACTAAATTGTATTATTACCCCTTTAAGTTGAACTTACTATTAACCTGTGAAAGTCCAATATTATTCATCCCTGTTAGTCCAACTTATATGGGCCCCATTCAGTTAAACTTGCTATTGTCCTACTTCAGTCCATAACTTTGGAAAAAGTAGCATGGAGATGCATATTGGAATGTTATATTTTTTCAGAGTTTGACACTGATTTCTAAAGTTATTATTTTTGCATCAGGATATCATTTGTGATTTTTTTCCAAAGGGGTTCAAGTTAAAATATGGGGTGATTCATTTTGATTATAATTACCCCAACTGGTGAGATACCAGGTGTTGATCTATGATGAAAACTTTTTGTGCTAAAAACCTCCCAAACAATATAAGTTTGAAATTCCTGAAATGAGTCCTGAATTTGTGTTGAAATGTATTCAAAAAATGGATGATTGTAAAGCTGCAGGATTTGATATGATTGGACCAAGGCTACTAAAGGTAGCTGCACCTGCAATTGTAGAGAGTATAGCTTTCATTTGTAATGAAAGTATTAGGTGTAAAAAGTTTCCACGAACATGGAAAACTGCCAAAAGCAGGAACAAAAGATTACGTAAATAACTACAAACCCATCTCTATCCTTCCTTGTCTTTCCAAATTACTAGGAAAACATGTACATGATTCTTTTCTCAGCTGTTTGAATACTTATGATCTTATTCATGATAATCAGTATGGCTTTCGACAGAATCACTCCTGTGAGACTGCACTTATATCTTTGATTGATAAATGGCTGAAAGCATTAGATAAAGGAGAAACAGTAGACACTATTATGGTTGATTTTCATAAAGCTTTTGATCTTGTAGACCATGAAATTTTGCTTGAAAAACTAAAAATCTATCAATGCCGTGGAAACTCCCTAAATTGGTTTTCTTCTTACTTAACCAATAGAGTGCAAAAGTATCTTTAAATGGTAAACTTTCTAAATGTAAAAGTATTAATTGTCAAGTACTACAGGGCTCTATCCCCAGACGTCTGTTATTCATTCTATTTATCAATGACTTGCCTCTTAAGATAGGAACTTCATTTTCTTCCACTGACCTTTATGCAAATGATACTAGACTGTCTGAGATGGGTAAAACCAAAATGGTACTTGCAAATAATTTACAAGATGCTCTAAACAGACTTCATGTATGGTGTAAGGAAAACAGTATGATCATAAATACAGCAATAACGAAAGCCCTACTACACTGTAGTAACAATGCAACAAAAATGTCAGTAAGGCTAGATAGAGACAAACTCCGGGTTCTATTTGACAATGTGAGCCTTATTATGACCTCTCATGATAAAATTCTTGGTGTATTCATAGATAACAATCTTACTTGGTCTATTCACATTAAACACATTTCAAAAAAGTTTAATTCTTATCTTTGGCTACTGAGGAAAATCAAAACATACATTCCTCTTCAGTAGAGAGTCATCTTTAATTAAAGTTATCTTCAGCCATATCTGGACCATTGTACTGTAATTTGGGGTAATACCCCTAATTCAAACATAACGACACTTTTAAAACTCCAAAAGAGGGCTTGCCATTTAATTCTAGATCAATGTATAAACAATTTTCAGGATGCAATGAATAATATACAGATTTTAACAATACATGAAAGAATATTTCTGAGAAAGGCCAAATTGATGTATAAAGTATCCAGAAAAGCCATTCCTGTCTGTCTAAGCAATATCTTCCACTAATGAGTTGCTGACATTGCTCTAAATTTAAGGTCCATAAGAAGTAAAAATTACATTATACCAAGGCCAAAGAAGGAATTTTTAAAAATAAGTTTTCAATATACTGGTCTACTGATATGGAACAACATTCCTAGTGACATAAGACAGGCTACTAGCATTTCTTCTTTTCATAATCAGTGTCTCAAATGGATGAAATCTTTAGACAATTGAACGTTATAGTAAAATAAATACCATCTGCTTTTCTGTAATTTTGCATCATTTTCACAGTTGAATTTTTCAATGCAGGATGATATTTTATATTTTATATATGTTCATGTGTTCACAGATGCCTGATCATATCTTCCAGACTTGATACTTTGATTTTTAGAATCACTTAATTATTTAGTGTCAAGCCAGATTTTTTACATCATGTTGTATATACTGTATATATTATATACAACAGCTAGAAGGCCTCAATGTAGTTTAGTTTTGTAACTCAGTTACCTTCTCTAAATAAAGTCTATTATTATTATTATTATTATTATTATTGTTATTATACTTGAGAGTGAGTCAACAGTGTAGAATGAAGAGAACTTGGTTGAGAACAGAGACTTGAAGAACACCAAAATATAGATCAACTGGGCTGGACTGTTTTCCATTTATGGACACAACTTGTGTCCTGTTGACCAAGTAGAACTTGAACCATAGTAAGGGTGTGTCATGAATACCAAATACATGCTGGAGATGGTAAAGTAATATATTATGGTCTATTGTATCCAATATCACATACAAATCAAATAGGGTGAGGACTGTAATCTTTTGACTATCAAAAGCAGAGAGAAGGTTGTTAACTGCTCTCAGAAGGGCAGTTTCAGTACTATAGCAAGGGCTATAATACAGACTGTACATTGCTAAAATGACTTTCTGAATTTAGATGAGATACAAGTTGGGATAGAACAAGTTTTTCTAATATTTTTTATATGAATGGGAGGTTAGAAACAGGGCAATAGCTCTTTAAAACATTATGGTAAAGCATCAGTTTCTTCAACAGGGGCTTTACAATGGCACTTCTTGGAAAAAATTATTGGAATTCCCCTGATGAGAGAGAAATATTGATAACATTGGTTAGTGAAGGTAATATTGAATCTAAGCACTCGAGCAGTGATGTCAGAATTGGATTGAGTTTGCATGTGTTAGGGGCACACTTCATCACAATTGTAAGTACGAAATCCATAAAGACAGGTCCAAATCTAGTCAAAGGTTGCTGTTGATATTCTGTATGGTGATGATGAATCAATTGAAATTGTGTTGTCAAGCTTATCTCTAATGGATTGTATTTGGTCACACAAGAAGTTTGTAAACAGATCTGGAAGGTCAACAGAAGAGAAGGTCATTGGAAGTGGTGAACATTTATTTCTTGACATTAACTTGTTTACAGTCTTGAAGTACTCTTTGCAGCTTAAACTTTCAGAGATTTTAGTACTGTAACAGGCTGATTTTGCAGTAATAACTATGTTTGTAACAGTCTTCTTAGCAGCTTTGTAGATCTGCTTATGAATAATGAGGCTGGTGAAAAGCAAAATCCTCTCAGCCTTATGGCATTCTCTTTTAGCAGTGTGAAGCTGGTCTCTAACACTACATGTATTATGCCATGGACAAAATTTTTGAATTGATACTCTGCACATGGTATTCTGGGGAATGTTTGTCAAGCAATTTATGATAATAACAAAAAAGGTCCTCTCTGTATATACTGCAGAGAACAGAGATAAAAAGTAAATGTAGAGAGTAAAGAAGTAGTAAAATTGGGTATCAAGTGCTATGTTTATTTAATTTGTGTTGTTTGTTAGTTTTTTCTCCACGAATATTTGAAATGTATAATTGTATTTTGGACTTGACCTTGTCCAAATTGTGCATTGTCTAACTGATCAGTGACTTTTATTTTGGTATACCAATAATACATAGCTAATATTTTCTCTATGAGTGTGGGTTGGATATTAGGATAATTATCTTGGTCTGAGTCAAGGACATTATGTTTACCGTGGTCTTTATTTTAATTTTAATAACAGATTTTATCTTGTAAGCAGCTCAGAGTGTTCTAGAATGGAAACTTCCACTAAACAGACATTGTATGGGTATTTCCAGAAAATGCTAATTGTGATGTCAGGTAGAGGGGTTTATAATCTTGTTAACTTGAGAAATTACTCATTATTGCTTTAATGTCTTGTAGCAGAATCAATTTTATTGTTGTATTCAGTATTTCATTTGGGTGAATTTATTTATTTAAATTATATATTCACTGGAAATAAAAAATGCTTTTAAAAAAATTCTTGGACAGAAACATTAATTTGGAATTATAGTGAATTCAAACAAAGACATCTTGGATTATATTATTGTAGTTAATTGGAAGACTGTTAATACATCATCACACTTGTGGCTACTGGTACATTAGTACATTCAAGATTACAGGCACATTAACACCTTCAGTGCTGGATCTTATTTTGAACACCACTGGAATTGGAATTTAGTTAAAACTTTATTCATTAGGACTGGTGATAGGACTGTTTGGGATTTAATTCATGATACTGTAAGTTCTTTTTAAATTTTCACTTTGTATCTTAGGGAAATAAATTATTTGTTGAATTTTACCAAACTTGTTGGTTTTCACTCTTTTCTATTACTTGGTTCAAGACCATAGAGTCATAACACAAGGCAATCTAATCCTTTCACTTTTGTATCTGGAAAAACATCACTGGGAAGTACTTAATTAGTTATTATATTTAAGGTTTCTTTTTAAATACAATGGTTCATTTAATTTAATCAAAAAGAAATTCACTTAAGAGGCTAAAAAAAAGCAGTAAATTTGTTTTTATCATTGGGATTGCAATTGAAACTTTTTGAAAATATTGTTCTACCATTATTATTACATTGATGTAAGATCTGGAGTTTTTATGTTATAAAACACAATTATTTTTTAAAAATGTTTTATTTTTAAGAAAGAATACCTCACTTTGTATGTTGTGAGGAGATACTGGCAGTTTTCATTCAAATATTCTTGTCAGAGTTAGAGTTGTTATATTTTGTGATTGATATGTTACTGGAAGAAAGTGCACCATTTCCAAAATATTGTATTATGTTGCAGCAGTTTTACACGGCTTTCATTTATCAATGAAATTTTATATGATTTAATACTGATTATCTCAGTCAGTTTCCTCTGTTGGTAGAATGACATAAATATATACAAATCTGGCATTTAGTGTTTTATCTTTACAATACAATGTAGGTAACAGTTATCTATCTCATTTGTAATTATATTTTGACTTTAACTTATGCTTGTATCATTCTCTTCTGTGTCTGATGATATTCCTTGGATGTGCTACCAAATAGAAGGCTTTTCTGTCCTATATAGAATCAAACAGCACCATCACTTCATATTGGTTAAAAAATAAGTTTCAAAACAAAACAGGCAACAGAAAAATTCATTGCAGTAAATACAATTGCTACCTTTCTACACATTTCATGTATATTAATCTCAGTTACAGCTTTGTTACATACCATTACTCTTGTGTCCTCACTTGGTACTTTACTAAACTACCAAACTTATTCTTGTACATTTTTTGGGGTGCTCTCAGCTTGCTATGCTGCGAGGTGTCTTTGAAACGGAAAATGGCGAGACACCTGAGAAGCTGTTGTATGACAACTATAGGCCTGTTCAGGCACTTGGAAGCCGGAAAATTACCACCAACAGTAAGACATTTACCAGTTGCTAGCACCATTGTGTGCAACAGAATTTTTGCATATTTGTTCTCATTTATATATGCTTGCTTTCTTTCTATTTCCTTTTTAATAGTCAAGATATTGTCATTAGAACCTTTGTTCTGAATTACCTCTGGTACCATTACAAAGTATTACCATTTTCAAATAATATTTTTTGGTTAAAGCTTTTGGAATAGAAGAATGGTATACTCAAAGGTCTGAAAATGTCCTAACAGTTGCTATATATGCTTCATTGTAATTCAAGTCCAACTGCAGACAGCACAGACCCAGATCTGCCATTACATAATACACTGGCAAATCTGGCTTTATGCAGTTTGTTACAACTAATCAGTAGAACAAATAACATTGACTCTGATCGCATGCGCATTATCTGATGGGAGATCATGGTCTGTGTAGTTTGCAGTTTGACTCGCATTGTAAGTGAATATAGAAGGTACATTATTATAATGATATCATCTATGAACAGCAAATTAGCTGCCGAGAATTTACAGAAAGTTCTGACACTTAGATATAATCACAAGTTTTCTTAGAGAAGAAATAAGATTGCAGTTGGAAATCATTGAATCCATCTCATTTGATGAATACAATTTTAAATACAACCAGAATACATTTTTAAAAAAGAAATAACATTGATTGTTAGCGAGGAAAACAATGACTGTGTACCAGAAGTACAATTAAACAAACCAACTAACTTTTGCTATGCCAGTAATTTAAGTTTTAGCTTTACTGTTCATAAACCAGAAGAGTTTATGGATAGTTTGTTGTCCGTCATCTGTCATCCATCTGTCTCTTAGAACAAGTTTATCGCTACCCAGACCAAAACTATTTGGAAGATTGACATGAAACTTTACACACAGACTCATCCCATGGTATAATTGGTCCTAAATGTAAATGGTGCTGCACAGACTTATGATATGGCTGCGCCACAGTGGCCATCTTGAAAATAGTGCTATCCTTACACCGCCTGAACAGAAAGTCATATTGATATGGGATTTTCACCAATGGAATTTTTATGATGTCTAGTTGATCCTAAATGAAAATGGTGCCAGTCAGATATCTATTATGGCCATTACAGTGGTCATCTTGAAAATCATGCTGTTGCTTCTTTTTCTGAATCGATGGTCATATCAACATGGAATCTGCACTAAAAGATTTTGTATCATATCTGTTTGGTTCTAAATCAAAATGGTGCTGATGTTATGGCTAATATGACCATAGTAAAAATCATGTTATTGCTACATGTAAAGGGGGATGGAGGTGGTGAGTGACGTGAAGATGTGCATCTGTGCCCTGCCCCTCTTTTAATTGATTTGGCGATCATTATCTAGGGGATGACCTCCCTCGATGTTATTACCCAGTGTGAATAGATAGAACATTGACAGAGAACTAAGCAAGACTATTGAGAAGAAATAAACGAATACGAGCTCCCTTAAACAATAAAATAAAATAAGAATTTAATTAATTAATACACAAGCTAAAATTGCAATTACAATCCAACCGATTTACATTAACGGAATTTAATATGGGTTCTTTCATCATAGTAACGAGTGGTGAAAAGAGTACAATGTCTACGCCCAACTTGCATCACCTGGCGTCATTCTCTCTTGACTTTGTGCATTCCACGTCTACGCGTGTGTGTGCTTGGTCGTTTCTCTGACCCATGATATTCTGTATTCTTTATTTGTGGACTTCCCACTTGGACTGTCCTCATCGGGTTTCTTGGGATGAATATTGAAAGCTGTTCCCTTAAATGACAAGATTATGACTAAAGCTATATATGTTCACCACCTATCCATATATATAAAATTCTCTTACTTCTGTTATTCAGAGACATAAATAGCTATCCACACTGCATAATGTGATCTTAACGATTAACGGTCCTTACAAATACTGTATTTGAGGTAAGGTACAATCGTTATCTATAGTTACAAATGACCATTGCAATATACCAAGTCGGACCTTAATTAAACAGTTCATTGTCCCTGTTCCACACGGCAATTGCCGTATATATCAGCATACATTACTATACGTCTTCTTACAGCTGGCTAGTCAATTCCGCTCAATAAGATAAATGCTCGATTACTATTGCATAAGATTCGCTAAATTCTAGCTTACAGTAACCAATAACCTGCAAGATCATTTGAGCATTACAAAATCATATATAAATATGCAATTATCATTAACCCACGATAAACAGTATCATCCTACAGACAAAGGGAATGAATTCATAAATCCCTGAATCATATACTACACATTTGCATAAAACCAAACAACAAAATAGAAAATTACATGGAAATTAAAATTGCTTACTTTAATGCTGTTTCTTTTCCACACAAACCATACATCCTAGCACTATAGCCTGTCCTTTCCTTTCAAGACAGCTATCTGGCCTCTTTACTTTTTAATGAGGGAAAACACTATTTTTTTTAAGTTTCCCATGGAGTCAACCTGACTTCTCTCAAGCAAGATTTCTGACTAAAGAATTCTGAACCAAGTCGCTACCTTAAATTCCCCATTATTTCTAAAGAGTACGCCTTAATTTTAAGTGACCAATCGAAAGCAACTGTTCCTAAATTTTTCCCAAAATAATCATGTCTTTCATCAGTTTTTGACAGCCTAGAATATGATGCAATTAGCTTTCCTTTGAAGATCAATTATTTGACATGGAGTTCTCTACTGCGGTCATGGCTGGTAACCCTACTTTACTTTCTCATGATAGCGTTAAGGTCAATTCTACTGAACCTTAACATAGGCCCTTTTATGTTTCAGAGATGAAATAAGGGAAATATCAAAGTGAACTTTCTCAAGACATTTCTCTGGCTTGACTATGATAAAATTTTAATGCACAATTTAATCAACTTGAAGATTCAGTACATTTTCAAAATTCGACACATTACATAGGCCCCTCTTTAAGAGTAAAATCTGGGATTTTGCTCTCTGAATTTTGAAGTTGAATTTCAAGTCATTGTTTACATGTCCTGAAGTGACCTCTTCACGTCAGAATCAACTAATCTACTCAGACAATCTGCTTCTACATTGGCACTTCCTTTAGTGTAACGCAATTGAATTTGATATTGTCAAAGAAATAATGACCATCTCATTAAACAGCCATTCGTCAGTTTAGCTTGGGCCAAATAAACAAGCGGTTGGTGGTCAGTTTCCAGAATAAACTTTCACCCATACAGATAGCGCTGAAATTTGGAGATTCCAAAGGTAATCGCTAGGCATTCCCTTACGTAACTGAATAATTACGCTCAGCAGGAAGTAACTTTCTACTACTATATGCAACTGGGAATAAGTTCCCATCATGCTCCTGTAGTAAAACTGCACCAAGATCATGGTCAAAAGTGTCGGTACGTAAGATAAAGTCCTTTGTCATGTCTGGTAGTCTCACTACGGCGTCTGACGTCAACCTATCCTTTAATGTCTGAAACGCCCTCTCACAAGCACCTGTCCAAATAACTTTCATCAGAGCCTTCTTCCTTATCAAGTCAGTCAACGGACTAGCAATAGCGCTGAAATTTGCAACATACTTATGATAATAACCTGCAAGTCCTAAAAAAGATCGCACTTCTGTCTTTGTAGTTGGAAGTGCAGCGTTCTGAAGCTGGTTGACTTTTGCACTGTCTGGGGTTAAAGTATCTTCACTGAGGGTGTGTCCTAGATAAGTCAGTCTCCAAAATCCTATGTGACATTTAGATGGTAGGGTGGTGAGCCCTGTCTGTTTGAGTCATTCCATAACTTTTCTCAGTAAGACCACATGTTCTTCCCAAGTAGGTGTCACCAATAACAAATCGTCCATGAAATTCGAACTCCAGTCCCTCTTAAAGGTACTAGCAGTTTCCTCATCATTCGGGTGAAAATGCTGGGTGCGTTCTGGACCCCAAATGGCATGACTACCCATTGGTAGGTCCCATCTGGTGTTGCAAAGGCAAGTTTGGACGGTCTTCCTTTCGAACTGGAATTTGCCAAGATCCCTTTGACAAATCTACTTTTGAAAAATATTTGGCGTTGGTTACTCTGGCGAATATGGCCTCAGGATCTGGTAACATTTCAACCTGAAATTCTGTGATCCTATTTAACTTCTGATAGTCAACACAAAAGCGGTGATCACCGTCCCTCTTCTGTACCAAAACAACCAGTGAACTCTATATGCGGATTCAGCTGGTTCAATGCCCCCTAAGTCAAGCATAGCTCAAATTTCGTTCCGTACAGTTTCTAACTTCGCATGAGGCAGTTGAGGCAGTGGATAGGGTTTCAGTTTCACAGGTGTTGCATCCAGTAACTTCAAACTGAACTCCTCCAAGTCTGTCATGCCTGGTCTTTCGGTCAAGACACTTGTGTAGTCGTGGAGTATCTCCTCCACCTCATCACGTTGTTCTGATGTTAACGTTACATCAAGGACAACGTCGACGTAGGTTTCATTCCTCATCAAAGGACAACTAGGAAGTAATTCCACCACTCTTCCGTTGTCTTCGGGTTCTTCAGTCACAACTGTAGCAACCATGAACTCAGTAGGTGTCTCCCTTGCATGATAGCGCTTAAGAAGGTTAACGTGGTACAACTTCTCTTTATCTCCCACCTTGATACGATAGTTTTGTCCACCCTTCTTTCCATTACAATGAACGGTCCTCTCCAGGATACTTGGAGTTTGTTGTGCTCCGATGGCAACAATAACAACACCTTGTCACCAACTTCAAACTTCTGTTCCTTCGCCCTCTTGTTATAGTACTTGGCTTGATGTTCCCATGCGTCACGGAGATTCTTCTGGGCCAAGTTGCAAACTTCCTCCAGCTTGTTATGGAGATCAACAACATATTGATACATTGTTCGTGCTTCCTCGGATGCTTTTTCATCCGTCCGTAACTGTTTCAATACAGCCATGGGTCCTCTCACTGTCCTAGTATAGACTAGCTCAAAAGGTGGAAATCCTAGACTAGCTTTGGGTACTTCGCGATACGCGAAAAGTAATGCAGGAAGGTATCGATCCCAGTCCTTGGGTCGACCTTCACACAGCTTCTTCAGAGACAGTGCTGATCTGATGACCAATATGGCTGCTATAGTAGCCATCATGAAAATCTTGATATCGTTTTCTTTCCTGAATGAAATTTAATATTGCCATGGGGTTTTCAACAGAAGACTTCTTATGTCTAGTTGTCCTAAATAAAAATGGTGATGATCCAATGTCTAATATGGCTGCCATAGTGGCCAGCATGAAAATCTTGTTATTGCTACCTTTCTTGATTGAAATGTTATGTTGCATTATGTCTAGTTGGTCCTAGGTAAAAATGGTGCTGATCTGATATCCAAATTGTCCTCCACATTGACCATCTTGAAAATCTTGTTATTGCAAATACTCTTGAATGAAAAAAATATTGTCATGTCATTTTCACCAGAAAACCTATTGTGCGGTATAGTTGGTCCTAAATGAAAATAGTGCCAATCTGATGAGTCTAGGACATCTCCACCCCGGACATTCCCCCCCCCCGACTTCCCCCCCCGACATATCCCCTCCCGGACATTTCCCCCCTGGACTTTTCCCCCCCATCAAATAGGATTCCCCCCCCCCCAGTCATTCCCCCCCCCATTATCAAAATAAAAAAAATAAATTTCTGAACTTCTGGTTGACGGAGATGTACTTTGTGAAGCTAGCCCTAAAAAAAAGGGAGAGGGGCATTTAATTCCTAAATGCATGAAATTGACGGTCGCATTATATGTCACTTATCTTACATTGCAAAGTGCGATCATAGGCTTTTAGTATTAAAATGTAATTTTAACTAAAGTTCCTTACAAAACTCTTATTTGGAAAATAATTTAGATAATATAGATTGGCTTTAATACCTGATGTTTCTATTAAAAATGAGAGAGAGAGAGAGAGAGAGAGATTAGGAAAGTATATATTTTACATTTGATAATGCTGTATTGCTTGTTGTCAATAAAGTAATAACTATCCGATCTTTTTCAATTTTCACTGCCTAATACATTAACGATACAATGAATAAATAAAGCAAGTATACATCAAAGCTAAATGTTACTATATATAAATAAAGTAGTATAAAGATAATGGGGGGGGAAATGACGGGGGGGGAAATCCTATTTGATGGGGGGGGAATGTCCGGGGGGATATGTCGGGGGGGGGGAGTCCGGGGGGGAGATGTCCTGATGCTCAATCTGATGTCCAGTATGGTCACCACAGTGGCCATCATGAAAATGTTATTGCTACCTTTCCTGAATGAAATGTAATATTGCCATGGGTTTTGAGCAGAAGACTTCTTATGATGTCTAGTTGGTCCTAAATCAAAATGGAGTGAATCTGATGTCTGATATAGCTGCCACATGTTCATCTTGAAAATCTTGTCATTGCTAATCCTCCTGAATAAAGGCAAATGGTCCCAAATGAAGATAAGTGCCTAGCTGTTGTGTCCACTACAGTAGTTAGTTTGAAAATCTCTTATTGATTAAAATATCAAAGATAGATTCAACACCCTGCAGTTAAATTGAAGAAATGGTTTTATCTTGAATTCCTGGTAATTCATTTCAGCCAAGAGAGCATAAGTCCCTTTGAGGGACTCTTCTTATTCGTACAGTTTAATAATTTTACAACTAGAATATGTAATAAACTATGAAATGTGCCTATTTTTGGTAACAAGTGAGGAATTAGTAGTGCCAAAGAGTGGGTACACCAACTTTTTTTCAGTTTTCATGTTAAGGAAACAGTGTACTGTAAATACTTGCATATAATTTAAATCCAGCTGCAAACAACATAGACCCAGTCTGCCATCACATAATGTTCTGGCATATCAGGGTCTATATCACTTGTTCTACTGATTGCTCCTAGCAAGTTGCATAGACCCAGATCTGCCAGCAGATTATATAATGGCAAATCTAAGTACATGCAGTTTGCAGTTTGACTCTGCTTAAAAAGGAGTACAAATAGACATTGTAAAATGATTACCTTATTTTTTTAAGCATTTCATTGGTCTTACGAAGAGGAATTAAACACAGGTTGGTATTGAGTGTCATCTTATTTATTTTATTTTCTATTTCAATTTTCATTCCTTTAGTAGTAGTAGTAGTAGTGTTATAATGATAATAACAATAACAATAATAATGACAAAAACAATAATAATATTAAATTTAATTATAGTGATTGCAAGTCCATTTGTCTTAAAGTTTGTTTACATCAAAGTAGAGCCAGTGATGCAACCTAGTAAAGTTGCAATAGGTAGAACATGATTATATAAGTATATTTATTTCTTCCATATATTATTATAATATAAATATAATTATTCTTTTATATCACCCTATTCTTTACAAATGCTTAGTTATCTTTATAAATGTATGTGTACATAAATGGCAAGTATGTTAATTGCTAGCCATTTTACATTGAACTTTATTATATGCTCATTTTTGTCTCTGTTAACTTTACATTGTCAGAATCATGCAGTATTTTTCTATCCTGAACACCTTTATACTGTACAACATGTGTGTCTAAAAGTAGTATCATGTATTAGGAACAACTATGTAAACAAAACATGTACACTCATATCATAGATGCTCTTGGTTGATTACATTTGTTTGTGAATGAACTAAACAAACTGTTTCAGCCATTTGAAAGTAGAAATGATAAATGATAAATGTAAATACATACTGTCTTAGTTCTGCAAATCTGAATGACACAGCCCATGTCATGGAAAACCTTATACATGCTGAAATTATACTATAATTTCCACTACATTTCCAGTTGAAATCACATTCTCCTAACTGCACTGAATTGACCCAAAAATCCAGCCCATCATAAGCAGAAAAGCAGAATTGAGTTAGATCGACAGAAAAACAAAATCCATCTATCCCAGTCCAACTGGAAAAGTTTTTTTCAATGTGCATCCATTCAAAGTATGACTCTAAATTTCAATTTTAAGAAGACCAAAAAGAGAATTTCTTAAAACTTATGTCAAGCACAGGATGAAATCAAAGGTTGCTGGGCTGTGCTATGTGAGCATTAATATTGTTACTGTATATTGATGGATCTGTGGTTGAGTATTTTTTTTAAAATACAGCATAAATTTCATTACTTTGTTTCTGGTAGTGTATTTCTTTATTATTAAGCCTTAGGTAGGAAAACTAATGAATATATAATGGAAAGGTTACTGCATTTGTATGGGAAAATATAAACTCATTTCTTCAGAGTAATACTGCACTCCCAAGGTCATGCAATAGTACTTAGAAAAAAACTTGTCCTTGTTTTCCCATACAAATGCAGTAACTTATAATTATTTACAGTGGCATACATAGTTACATCGTTTTTTTTGTCATCTGTCATCTACATGATGGATTCATCCAATCAGAAATCAGCATTATCTCATTTAAGTATTTAAATAATTGATCTAATTTCTTTCAATCCAAGTAATTTCTCCAGCTTATATAATTGAGATAATCTTGAAACACTCAGCTTTACTCCACTGTATTATTAAGTAAGCATCAGACATTGTCAACCTTATTTGAGATAAATCATAAATTAATGAGTTAAGCATTTGAATAAGGTTGTACTAAACTGAATGTTATCCACTACCAAAAACATGGATTAACCAAGTGGGGTTAAATTTATGGATTAAGACTAGCACTTGACCCAAGATATATTAAGGATTTAAATGGCAAGCCTAAGAGTTGCAAACAGAGGTTCCCTTAATTGGTACCTCATTAACTTTAATCCTTTCAATCCTTCATCAACCAGTCATGAGTTAGATTTAGCTTGAAGGTAGGGGACAATTGTAATTATATGTCAAGTGTTTTAAGTAGAGTTATACAGGTCTTGACCAGATCACTAGATTTTTCTACTAGAAATATAAACTCCCCACCCAAGTGATCTGGTTGCACAGTGCCACTGCCTGCTCTGACCAATTGACCTACCTAAGATGTATGATTTTACTTTAAAACAAATTCTTTCTAGTTATTGAATTAAAGCATGCTATTTACAGAACTTTGCATCATCTTGCAATCATTTGTTAGCTTCAGTTTTTCTATACCTTTTTTGTTCTTTTTCCTAATCTCACAAGGATTCACTTGCTCATTTGCCAGGACTTTGTCTTGATTTCAATCTTTGTAATAAATCATTGAGAACTGTAATTATTTTTAATTTACCGACTTACATTATTTCCCTATTTTTCATTAACATGGAGACAGGACAAAGGTCCATCTGTTGAATTAAATGTGTTTATATTTGTGTGTTTGGTTTAGTTTCATTGGTATTTTATGGTAAATCAACACAAGTAGGTTACTCTATGCCAAGGCAATTTGACTAGAGCACCTTGCACAAAGACATATCATGGTATCTAGTTCTGACTGAGCTAATGATAGAATTTACACTACAGTTTGTGTGTGTGTGTGTGTGTGTGTGTGTGTGTGTGTGCATGTGTGTGTCAAAATCTACATCTGATGAAATTGTAAAGATGGGGGGCAGGCATACATTGTAAATTCTTTCAAGGGCAAAATTGTCTGTGTTTGCAGAATTTATTGAGACAGAAAATATCTATGGTGCTGGGAATGGGTTTAGGGAGTATGGGTGCAAATGTCCCCACTAATGTGATTGTAACTAATATATATTGTAACAAATATATACGAATGTATTTATGCCAGGATATAACATACTCATTTCTCATCCTATATTTCATAAACTTTTCAGTAAAGCCATAACATTCATATTGATGGATAGAATTAATGGCAAACATATTGTCAAAAAATTATTTCAACAATTTACAAATGAGTATCTTTACACAGGTCAGGGTGACTGTATTTTTCTTGCAGGTCCCTCCCATTGGCTACACCATTATGAAGCCTGTGGGGGAAACAGACAGTCCCCTATTGATATTCCTAGAGAAGAAAATGTTCAATATGCAGAAGACCTTGGCTTTATAAATTTTTTTGGATACGAGGAAATGCGAGTGCATAAACTTAAAAATAATGGGCATTCATGTGAGTACCATTGGTTTCTACACTTTGAACATCCATCAAAACAACACAATGACATGTGTATTTATTTTATGTTTGCCTTCACACCTTGGATATATATATATATATATATATATATATATATATATATATATATATATATATATATATATATACTGTCTGTGTGTATATCCTTCCATCTTTCATGCCATCTTTATCAATGTAGACCTAGAATACAGACTGTAACCCTTTGAAATGTCATTGCATGCATTATCGTGAACTGTATCTTATTTTGTATAAGCTATATCATGCAGTATACTGTTACAGTCTGTATAATAAGTCTACATAGATATGATGAACTACTGTTACAGTCTGTATAATAAGTCTACATAGATATGTTTTGAAATTTGCAAGTTTCAAGTTTTTGTAAATAGGATACTTATGCTGAAAGCAGTATTTAAACAAGAATTTATACCAGTTACATTACAAAACTGAATTTCACAGAACAGCTTCCTATATAAATTTAGTACATAAGATAGGTTTTAATGGCTTACAAAAGGGACTTATTTTAGAACAGTACTCACTGGTATTGCACTGCAAGATCATATACCTGGCTATACATTTATTACACATGTTCCACAGTGATTTAACATCCCACATCTGGCTAGACATCTATTGCACATGTTCCACAGTGTTATAAGATCCCACATCTGGCTAGATATTTATTGCACATGTTTCATAGGTGTTATTGCCATGATGTACCAATAGCATGCAATGTCAAATTATATCATGTGCACTTATTATAGGGCTAAATTAATTTATTTTGGGTGCTATGGTATTTTGTATAAGTTTTAGAAGAGAAGATATATTTGTGTTTAAATTTTGTAAATTCTCTCCATAAATTTAATAATAGTATGTCTATGATAAACTAGTAGCTCTTTAGTCACTGTTAAATTCAGAGGTTAAAATCCTGGGTGAATTCAGTATTGTCAGCAACCACTCCAAGGCAATGGTGTAAAGTTACAGTGCTAGCTGAGAAATTAAACAAAGAAGCCAGTTGGACAGTTGGATTATGTGTTTGTAAAGCTGATAGTCCCTCATGTAGTCTTTGGAAAATAAAGTCCCAATAGGGTAAGAATACAGTAAGAAGCCAATATCATGCAGTCACATGTCTCTTCACCTTCAATGTCCAGTAAGTTTATGTATATTCATAGCATGTGGATGTCAGTAGTTTCCTAATATGACCTTTGAATTAAGTTGCAGGGAGTTAAGGACCCAGAGGATGAATTTCTTTTCATGTCCAGTAAGTATTGATATGGTTGCAATAGACAGGGAGTTTAAGGTCCCTGGGCGAAGAGGACAGACTCAGGAGACAATGTCAGTGTCCTTTCTGTGTTTGGCAATTCCATGCAGAACTTTCATTCTGAGATGCACTTTGTGATCACTTCTCTATGCCCACATGGGATTGGAGCTAGAAATAAAATATGCTTTGTGCCTCTTTCCATTAAAAGTGAAATATTGCACCGGGTTTCTTGAATTTTTATTTAAAACTGTTGAAGGGATCTGGTTGATGGATGGATGGATGGAGGGACAGGGAAAGGTTGAGGTGAAGAGTGGAGGTGAAGGAATATAAAACTGTCCAATAAACTTTTGTTTGGTTGTATTTTGGGAATGCCATTTGTTTCACTAAATATATCTTTCACAAATGATGTGGCAGTGCATAACTAATCCAATCAGCCAGACATATCAGTCATGCAGTTCAGGAACAATAACAAAATTGCATATAAGTCTCTCCTTTTCATCTGTATTTCATCAATAAATAATATATTTGAGGAAAGTTTTTAGACTTTGAACAATTACAGTTCACTTCTATCTTTCATATTGTAGTGCAAGTTGATGTCAGTGAGAATTTTTATATCTCGGGTGGTGGACTGGGAGCACGATATCAAGTTGCTCAGTTTCATTTTCACTGGGCTAAAACATCAAGGCATGGCTCTGAACACACCTTTGCTGGAACTGCTTTTCCTATGGAGGTAATTTCACAAGACAATGTCTTTTACTGTTATACATACTGCAAGGATGACTGGATTTTTGTCGGTAATAACAGCTTTTTTTTCTATGCCCAAGAAAAAATTTAAATGATGACCATGTTCTTTGTAGATTTTTTTATATCATTTATGTTAATATACCTGCCCCCCACCACCATTTGTAAATGAAGTTTGACCAGTTATCTGTATAGTCTATTTTTATTACAGTTATCTGTATAGTCTATTTTTATTACAGTTATCTGTGTAGTCTATTTTTATTACAGTTATCTGTATAGTCTATTTTTATTACAGTTATCTGTATAGTCTATTTTTATTACAGTTTTCTTTGTAGTCTATTTTTATTACAGTTATCTGTGTAGTCTATTTTTATTACAGTTATCTGATTATTAGTCTATTTTTATTACAGTTATCTGTATATTAGTCTATTTTTATTACAGTTATCAGTGTATTAGTCTATTTTTATTACAGTTATCTGTGTAGTCTATTTTTATTACAGTTATCTGTATATTAGTCTATTTTTATTACAGTTATCTGTATAGTCTATTTTTATTACAGTTATCTGTATATTAGTCTATTTTTATTACAGTTATCTGTATAGTCTATTTTTATTACAGCTATTCTAATGATCAGTCAATAAATGAAAGTCCTCTTCTGAACATTTATTTCGGTAGTCAGCTTAAAAACACTCAGGATAAACTATCATCAATGCTGGTATTTAGGTAGTCAGTTTAAAATCATCAATGCTGGTACTGTATTCAGGTAGTCAGTTTAAAATCGCCAATGCTGTTTGATTGGTAGCCAGTTTAAAAACATTAAGAATAATCCATCATCAGTGCTGGGCATGATTTGAAGCTAGCATTCCTCCAAAACCAGTTTAAGACTAATATGCATAAAGATGTAAAACATTGTCCATTTTGGTTCATTAAGTTGTCAGGAAACCCCAAAATCTTGGCATTGGTTATACCCAGTCATATGGACATTTTGAGAACGAGATTCATTTCCCCATGTTTTAAACATTCACTAAATTTTTTTTTATTTGTATATAATCTAATATGATTTCTTGGGCAGCATGGGTTTTAGGTTGGGCGTGGTTGTCTGGTAGTGACATTGGGATAGTGAGAGCATGTACTTTTCACTTGGTACCCTCTAGTCAATTATGGATGGGCTGGAAAAGTTGCAAGTGCCATGTAGACCTCTTTGTTGGTCTGTTTATGCATGTACCCAGCCCATTAAAATGTTGTCTCGTCTGTCCAACAGGTATAGGCACCACTGGATTTTTTTCTAGTTTTCTTGACACCAGTGTATATTTGTATTTTTCATTTAATTCTTCATTGTAGAGTGAGAGAGAATGATTTATGTCCAGGTTTTTATCTTTGTTTGTTTTACTCCATTCATTAGGCAGAACATACCATATTATGATGTCTATCCATGTCTCTGTCAATCCATATATGGGATTATTATTTCATTTCTGCACAGTAACTTAAATTCTCCATTATCTACCATTACCAAATTTTGTAATTAGATTGGGGGGGGAGGGCAAGGATGAAGCCTATTTATTTCAGCTCAAACAGTCATAGGTCAGAGTCACAGCCACTGATAGAAGGAACACTGTTTCCAGACAATGACTTTATTGGTGTGCCAGATTCCTTGACCCAGCTTTGTAAATGGTTTGTATTTGAGATAATAAAAACACTTATTTTTGGGTCAAAAGCAGAAGGTTAAGGCCACCTTGATTCATAGAAGACAAATAGTTGCTGCATAACTTGAGTTATTTCTCCCATACTTTGTACTTTAACACATCTTCATGAATGGATTGCATCTGAGACAAGAAAGGCACCAACTGATTTTAGGTAACTTCCATAGGTTAAATGTCAAGGTCACTGAAACTGAAAGTGGAAACATGATATCTGCAACAACAAAAACAACCTAAGATCTGTGCATTTAATCTTCACCAGAATTTGAGACAAGGAAGAAAACCTAATAAGCTGGATTCAAAAAGTTGAAAGTTCAAGATTAAAATGACTCAAAGTAGACTCACTTCTATGCCATACACCTAGTTCAGAGTTCGGTAGTAGCTTACATCTTTTGCAGCCCTTTTAGCTGGCTTGGTTATGATCTAAGGAAGAAACCTAGTGAGTCTGGGGTCAATGGGTTAAAGTCAAGTTCAGAGTGACACTGGCACAGAATACTAGAGAAATGTCTTTCAGTACCTGAGTATCCAATCAGTGAAATATGGTTTTACATTAAAGAAGGATGATAATGATATTTACCACATGGCAGGCTTAAAATGTACTGTTTGTTATTTTTGTTTGCAATGGAATGCAGATTTAATAGCCATGCAGGATACAAAAAAGTAGGGAACATAGACAGATATAAGATGCTTTGACTGCTTGCCCAGGTAAAATAAACATGCACTAGATCTTTACCCAGTCTGACATTTTCATATGCCTGTTCCATCCTTTCCAAATGGTACAGCCTGCTACCATGGATACTGAAAGCAATGTATTCCATCATCTCACTTAACATTAGTTGAATGTTTCTTTAAAGTTATATGTGTAATGGCTGTAATGTTGTCTATGCGTTATAAGTGCTTCAAATATGATCTAAGCATTAATTTAATATACTTTACTGTGTAAAAACTTCCCTTTCAAGATTCTTCTTATTGAATGGTGATCAATTTTCAGTTATGCTTCACTAATTGCTAATGAATATTTAAAGTTTTATCCATTTGAAGGGTGTTGCAGATATTTAGGTAATGGTTTGGCCAACATCGAAAATGAAAAGCAACATTCAATACAAGCATTATTGGCAAAGAATGGAGTAACCTTATTTTCCAATGGAAGATTCATTGATATATAAACATAATCTGATTTAAGACCCAACCATTGGATATAAACCTTTCATCTACTTATGAATAATCTATAACAAATAACAATGGAAACATTAACAAATAACAATGGAAACATCAACAGGAATGGATCCAGGAAACATCAACGGGAGTGGATCCAGGATTGGGTGTGAGGTGGCATGCCCCTCTCCCCCATAAAATAAGATAGGAACTTTCCAAGAATAAGTTTTCTTTGCATTTAGATGGTTAAAAGTATGCCCTAGAAATGCATAAAATACAATGCATCCAGGGGATTCACCTCTTGAGCCCCACCAGGAGTTCTGTCACACATATCCCACACTTACTCATTCCCTCAAATAATACTTCTGGATCCACCTTTGATGGATTATTTTGTGGTATCCTGTGCTCAGTGATTAATGTACTGCTAGTAAAATGATCTGTAACTCCATGAGGTAGATGCTGGAAATTCAGTATATAAATGCTGGAGATTGAACCCACTTGTAAAATTCATGTGGAGAACATATCTTTAACTTTTCCAAAATGTTTAAGATAATTTTCATCAGTCTTGATAGAAATGTTTCTTATCAAATTATGGCAGTTTGGATTCCCTAGAAAATGGTGAGTCTTCCATACCAACCATATGGAAAGAATATTTTCAGCCTCTTCCCCAGAATGACTGAGCCAGTTTTGATCAGTCTTGCTTCAAATGTTTCTTAAGATGTGTTCTATAAATATTGTGTCCAGAGTGGTTCACCTAGAAATGGAGTGACTTCCTTAGCACCAACCTACTTTAAACTTCTTTTTATGAACAGCTAAGTTAATTTTGATAAAACATGGTAGAAAGGTCTCTTGTGACAATGGATCCCCAGTCAAAGTGATTAACAATGATTATATTGAATACAAATTTCAGATTCTTCTCCAGACCATTTGAATCAAACTAGGTAGGAATGTTCTTAGGTTATGATGAATCAGATTTATTGGCAATGTGGCTCTCCTAGCAATGGAGAGACTTTTATAACAGCCAGTAGAAGAACGTATTTTCAACCTCTCCTCTAGAATAACTGAGCTGATTTTTTATAAAACTTGGTATCAACAACATATATGACATGTCCCACCAGATTTGTTTCCTCCCTAGCATTGATGCTGTTTCTATGGAAACTACACAGAAAACTTTATAATTAACTACTTTTTCAGGATGACTAAACAAAATTTTATCATTAATTTGATAGGAATTGTTCACTGGATGGGTTACACCAGATTTATATTCAAGATGGTTCCCCCAGCAAAAATGTTACTTTCCATCAACTGGTAATAAATTGTATTTTAGATTTATTCTCCAGAATGGTTGAGCCAACTTTGATTTCACTTGGCAATAATGTTTCTTTGTACATGCTCAATCAATATTTGCCCATGCTGGTTGCCTAGAAACTGTATTGCTTCCTGAGCATTCATGTGGAAAACCTGTTTTCGACTTCTTCTATAGCAGGGGTCTCAAACTCAAACCACCCTGAGGGCCGCGTGAAGGCATTTTTGATGGCCTAAGGGCAGCGCCTCCTTTGTTATCTCTCATGACACCTTGAGATGCCAATGATTTTGTGGGCCACAGGATATGGCTTAGCGGGCCACATGGGCCGTGTGTTTGAGACCCCTGTTCTATAAAATGGCTGAACCACAATAATTATGAATGTTTTTCTTATGAAATATTTTATCATAATTGGGTTAAGAATTGCTTTCCTAGCAATGATGTGGCTTCTGTAGCAAGCATGTGCAAAATTTATTTTCAGTTTCCTCTCCAGAATGACAAGGCTGATTGTAACAATCTTAGTAGCAATGTTTCTTACGGCACACTCTATCAAAGCCTATTTTCAACTTTTTCTCATTAATGGCTAATCCAAGTTTTGATCAAACTTGGCAGGAATGTTGGATTTGGGATGGCTTACCTAGCATAAATGTGGCTTCCATTACAACCAGTTCCTATCACAAACTGCTGAGTCAGATTTAATCAGTCTTTGTAGGATTGTTTCTCATTTTATGATCTATCAGAATTTTGTTCATAAAACTATTAGGACTCTGCACTAGAATGGCTGAGACTAGATTGATTAAAATTTGTCAGAACTATTCGTATGACAGAATTTTTTCAAAACAATTTGTTTGACTTTCCCAGCTAGAAATTTTCTAAGGCTACCTGCAGCCTAGCAATGGTGAACTTGTACAGAAACTAAATGGGAAAGTTTTGTTTTAGATTCTATTCAAGAATAGCTGAATCAGCTTTAATCCAACCTTATAAGAATTTTCATAAGAGTGTTCTACCAGAATTATCATAGGGGTGATGCAACTAGTGACAATGTGCTTTCCATAGCAACAAGAGAAAAAACCTCCTATACTATTTTGAATTTCTTCTGTAGAACAGATGAGCCAAGACTGATTAAGCTTGTTTGTAATAATTCTCAGAACACATTCTACAAGACTTTCTCAGGGTTAAAAACCCTAACAATGATGTGGCTTCTGCAGCACCCAGGTTGAAAACCATTTGTTCACTTGTTCTTCAGTGTGGCCTAGCTATACTTTGATTAAACATGGTAGAAATGTTCCTTAGAATATGCTGTGTCAGAAATCTGCCTGACTATTTGAGACCAAATTTAACATGTAGAGTCTTAAGCATGAACACCTTTCAGAGGCCAATACAAAATCTAGTTAAGCTACTCCAAGTAATACATTAAAAGAGCACATGAGCTACCACCAGTTTGAATCAAATAGCTGGAAATTTTCCTGACATCATTGTCTTTCAATCCAAGTTACTTTAACCTTATTACTACATTTTTAGACAGATGCATCCAGCTGAATAATATCAGACCTATTTGGGCATCTTGTCATACTGTTGCACAGAAATGGAATAATTACAGACTAGGTATATTCATTAAGGGCCATACAGTCATAAAAGAATGAAAAAAAGGAAAACAGGTCATCAACTTAGGATAATGTTAAGTATGTAAAATTTCATTGCTCCAAATGTTTTAGTGCTATCATGCTGGAAAGGAATTGAGAATGGATATATGGAAATATTCCTCAATCAGCTATCGAGGACCGGGGCTATTTATATGAATAGACCTACTCTTTCTATCAGTTTTGCACAAATGGAAAACAAACGAGTTTAGATATTCTTAATTAGGCTGTTCTTTTTTCAAAAAAAAACTTTAGTAAAATTGATATCATGTCATTATTACCTTATCAGCACTTTTATCCATGTTTAATGTTTTGTTTGCCTATTTTGTACTTTTACCAGTTTCTTGCCACTCATGAATATTTGAACATCTCCTTGAAGCTATCCATTGTGCCCCTCATTATCAATATTCCAATTTCTTCTTTAAATACTTTACCCAATCATACTACCTTAGGAGTAAATCCAGCCCTCCCGGATACTGCTTTTAGCTAAAGGGAGCTAATAGTTATCTCACGCTCTCGTCAGGAGAGGTCTCGCAAAAGACAGGATATCGGTGGAAGATATACCATTACAAGTTGGAGGAGTTTTTTTCACTTCTAAGAAAAGTATACTCCATCTATATTTCCAACTTTTACTCCTCCTATGCCAACAAAGTTCTGCCTTTACAGTTTGCTAACACTTTGTCATCATCACACATTTAGGTACTTGCATGGGGAGCCTAAGCGACTTCACATTCAATTCAGGCTATAATTAGTTTGTATGTGCAAGTTTCTAGTGCTTATAAAAAATCCTAATATATGTGTAATTCCATTATGAATGGGTACATATCAATGAGTTTCTGTTCCAAGGCATTCACAATGTCTAGGTGCCAACTTCAATGTTTTTACATGTACAAGCAGTCTGTGGGCCTTTTTCTCTACAGGTAATTGCCTCATAAAAGATATTGTTGCACATAGCTTATACATATCTATAATGGTGCCACAGTTCCTTTTTATGGGAAGGTTTTGGTGTGTAATATAGACTCTTGAGTACATTTCTGTATTGCTTCCACTCTGGTCAGACAAGTACATGTAAGCTTTCTGTACATGATTTACTCAGTTGCATCCTGCTCATGCATGTTTCTACAGGTGACACTTGAGTCATGTTTATCTGAATAAACATTCCATCAAATTTAAAGAGCACTTAGTCACTCACATGGCCTATGCAACTTCACAAAATATGTTTGGGCTACATTTTTGGATGTGTGCATGCCTTTATGCTCTTCAGAAACACCTTAAATATGTATAATTTCGTCAGTTTCCTTGATCACAGCTTCCTTAGCCTTGAAACTCCATGCTTCAATGATTGTACCTATGCATGCCATCCTTGACCTTCCCTACAGGTAGCATTGTGGTACAGATCGACTGCTATCATTTTTTTCCATAGAACCATCATTTGGCATAGCTCTGTGCCCACACTGTATTCAAATATCACATTTGCATGCCCACATGTTTATAATTCTCCTACTTGCAGGTGGTATTGTCATTATATTTTACCTGTATGCTTCATTGCTTTACGAGTCTATCTCTTATCAATTTCTGGGTCAACTTTGGTAGACCTGTTTGTGACAAGGTGGAATACCAAACTCCCAATCTTTGTCTCAGGTCCTGGACTCGAAAGCTTGGGCAATCAGTGCTCTATTGCTAAATTGGTACAACCTTAGGTGCATATGCCTACCCTCCAATACATCTGATTCCAAAAGTGATGCAAAATGCAAGAGAATTAGCCTGTCACCTCATCCTTATTGCAAGAAGTCATGGATCAATGACCTTATCAATCTTGCATCAGAAGCTCCTCAGTAAATTTAGATTTTCTCTCATCTGCTCAAACAACTACAATGGCAGTTGTTTCATCCCTGCCAGGAGCTACTGAACCTGCTCATCTGGATCATATTAAACAGGCCTTCAGAATTAAACCATTCTCACAACCAGTCTTAGAGAGAATCACTCAGGCAGAAAGGCCCTCCACTCTTAAGCATATGAAGGCACATGGAACATTTTCCCTTAGTGGTGCATTAATGAACATATCCTGTCGTTCGAGACATCCATACTGCAGATGGCTGATTTTCTCCTCTGGCTCTTCGAAGAGAGAAAGTTAGCACAGAGCATGATAAAAGGTTACCACTCCATGATTGGTGACACCTTTCATCATCATGGAAGAAAGGATATCAGACAAAACAAGGGCTTACCTGACCTATACTCAACAACTTTGAGCATATATGGCTGAAACATTAACCCTATGCCCATGTGTAACCTATCTTGGGTATTAACCTGGCTGAACAACACTTATTTTGAATCAATTTCAGAGGCATCTTTGGTGCACCTTTCAAACAAGTCCTGCTTCTTCATGGTGTTAGCAACTGCAGGCAGAATTAGCAAGAACTACATGCCCTATTTCCCCTGTGAAATGATCATGAACAATTCATGAACTGGCATGAACTGTTCAAGAATTATTCATGAACTGGGTTCATGAACCATTCATGAAAGTTCATACACAGGTTCATGAACTGTTCATGAATATGCATGAACTGAAAATGGTCAATTCACAAAATTATGAATTCATGAACTGTTCATGAACCAACACTTCACAAAGTGTTCTTCAACAGTTCAAGAAATATGCATGAACTGAATTCATGAACAGTTCATAAAAGTTCACAAATTGGGTCATCATCATTCATGAACAAGTGCATGAACATATTCTTGAACTATGATGAGCCAAGTTTCTCATGAATGATTCATGACTTCATGAACAGTTCCTATTAAAAAGAATTGATTATCTGACAAACTCACAAATACCTATAGTAACATTTCATCCTGAATCATAAAATAACCTTTGATGTAGGGGTTTTAAAACAGTATAAAATACAACATATTATCTTAAAAACAGTATTTTATTTCAGATAAATTTCTAATATGCAAGAAAGAACATGTAAAAGTGATATTCTCTTTTTTACTCTTGGCAACACTTTTTGTATGTTCTGTAATTTTTCTTTGAAAATTTTTCAAGAGATATTGGGGCAGTTGTGTTCAATCAACTGTTGAAGCATATTTAACTTTCATCGTCAAGGGGCTGTCTTTCCAGGGGTTTCTTCTGGCTCGACCGATCTTTCCCCAGAGACTGACCTGTCAGATAACACTTTTGCGAAGATGTTCAGGGCCAATAATTTAATAAAATTGGCCACCCATTGTCACAACTGAATGTCTCCATCTGCAACTTGAGCTGCCCCATCCAATTACTGTTTGGATCTTTAACATTGCTGCAGCAGTCACCATTTAATGTCTCTTCCATCTTGGTCATAGGATCCTCCAGTTTTCAAATTTTCCTCCTTAACCTACAAACTTGATCCTGTAATAATTTGACTTTTCTGCTGTCAAATCTGAAAGAAAGATAAAGTTAGTTAATTACAGATAACATCTGATCAACATTGTCTTCAGCTTTTAGCACATTATTTTTGTACCCCACTTTATTTACTGGAATAATTATGATCCAACTCAAAATTATTTAATCCCTTACACTTAATACACAACTTACTGAGCATTTATATTATTGGAGAATTTTGTCACTAGTTGTATTTTAACTGAAGCTGACTAGCCGCAGGAGTTGGATGTTTTAATCAATAAAATGTGACAAAAGTTTTTGACAACATCGTTACACTAAAGAACCTTATGTATATATATATATATATCTATATATATATATATATATATATATATATATATATATATATATATATATATATAGTACAGATACAGTTATTTCGTGCTTTCAAAAATTTTCACCGTTTTCTGTTGATACAATGTCAGACTTGTGTTGGTATAGGCCCAAATGTCACTAATGCATCCACTCTGACTCCGTATGTTGTGTATCGCTGCTTCCGGTTTCATCACGTTGTTTGTTTGCGCCTGTATTGTGTACAATTTGACACATTAACTAGTTTAACTGTTTTTTTTTGGTTTTAATTTACCAAATTAATCAGCTCATTGAAATAGTGATGTCACGAAACAGAAAACGATGGCAAACATCTAAATTCCTATTGTAGATGCAGTACTGCATCTTGTATCGAGATCGAAAAGGTGTATGATAATGCTTAGTGATTTTCAAAAATTCGAAGAGCAAGTTTAAATTGGGTCTGAAAAAATCATGCATCATTAGTTTGGTTAAAACTAATATGACGACATATAAAAACCAATAAAATATCCATATAACTTCCACTGAAATAATCATGAATGACCAAGATAAAGATATACTCACTGTAATTTTGATGATCCTGGGTGGGTACACTTTTCTGCCTAATTTTGCTCTCACCAAATCATTTCCTTCATATTCTTCATAATTCTCTGCACTTCTACTTACTTAAAAGAAATGATATTATTTTCATCTGTCCATTCCACAGGAATCCATGATTTTTGTTCGAGGTTTTTATTTGTTGCAGAACTGTTTGGGTGCTCTTTTTTGTGGGGAAAAGGAGGCTCAGCTGCTGAAATCTCGCGTGTATATTAACCAATCACATCTTCTTTCGGTCATCAAATCAGGATAATCATTGTTTGCATATTTTGGTTTTTACGGCAAATTGACAACCAGTATATGCAGTTTATGACAGTAATGGACAAAAACGTTTGAACAAAGTCATTGAAAGCTTTTATATTTCATTTTGTTCATGCTGGCTAGAAACTATTTTCTCATATTAATCCAGAACTACTCAGGTTAAGTACACAAGTATTGGATAAAAGATTTCTATGAACATTTATACAGTATCATATCATTTTTAAAAATAATTATTCACCTTTATTTATATTTCACTAATATTGTGAGAAATTTGTATGATGAATTTTCATGAACATTTTTTATGAATATAATGATATAGAAATTTAATATACATTTTTAAGAAATATCTTGGTGGTGCATCAAAGTACTTGAATTGTTCATGAACCAAATTCATGACATTTCAGGAACTTCAAAGATTTTATAATAGTTTGTATAAGTTCATCAGTGTGTTCATGAACTTCATGTATGATGCATCAGAATTCATGAAGTGTTCATGAACTTAATTGTGGAACTTTCATGAACATTTGTTCATGAACTCAAATAAACTGATCATGAACATTTGAAGAACAGTCATGCACATTCATGAACAGTTTGTGAGTGTTCATGAAG
>JAECUM010024745.1:0-40394 GCA_016617855.1 Megalonaias nervosa
GTTAATCATAATTCTTTTCCTTTTCAAGTCATTCATCAATAAACATTGTATTTGTATCACCATCAAAAGTGTTCTGTTATAAATCCGAAATCCAACCCGGTTACCTTGTTGCACATGTGTCTCAAATGGTATTGACAGAATATGAGGAAATTTATAATTCCTATAAATCAGTAATAAGTTTCTTTTTCATTTTGTTAAAACCGATTGTGTCATTTTCGAAACGTTCATTGTACAAGCGTTACTGTGAGACGTACGTGACAATGGCATTAAAACTACCACCGAGTGGTGTTTTGAAGAATGTATACATCGTATTCAACTTTAACTATCTCTTGTACCATTACCGGAACGCAAGGATATCAGTGTGGACTGGGTGGGATAGATCTCTTGATTGTGAAACGGCAATAGTTCAAGGTGTTGAATGGACTTATGCTCCCTTCATAATAGATTTCAGTTTTACTTGAAGGAAGATAGATATATAATCTTCTAATTATAGAGATGTAATTAGATACAGATGTCCAATCACCAGTTTCTCTATACACACTACTTTGCAACAGTAGGAGGAACATCACGATAAAATGTTAATATAGTAACCTTGATGAATCTCTTTCTCACAAAACATGGTATTTTTCTGCTTTCAATTTCAGTGTCTCCGTTACAGCATCGGTCATTTACTCGATTTGCCAATAATTTGTTTGAGAGGGCATGATTTGTAAGCTTTTATAGCAACAGCATTTCTAATTCCATCGTTTCAGTTCCCGATGCAGACTTAAAAAAGATCTGTGGACATGTAGAGACATTTTAAGAATGTTAACTGCACTATATTGAAACTATTTCTCTGATATATATCTCACGCCTATGCTAATTTTGTATTTTCAGATGTGTCTTACATTCTAAATGTTTTCACTGTTTCACGTGTTTCATGAACATTCATATTTCATGTATCTCAAGGAGAACCAATCAACGACATCAGCATTAGGTCAATGTGGATTAATTGCAATGCGTTAGTTACTTTTGTATTTTCCTCTAAACCAGTCCCAATAGTTTCTGCTCCTCCAAAGCTGGAGATGATGACATAGGAATTCGTATTTATCCCGTCTTACTTTAGCCACTATTTTCTGTATCCGTTTCTTTGGTCAGCCAGTATATTTATTTTAAGTTTCGCATATGCGGTAGACTCAGCATGTATGCACACTAGTAAACGTTTTGTATATTCAGTACCTGTCCATGTCATTTAAGTATTTTACATTTTCAGCACGAGTGTCCAATTTCAGATTCCAGTACAAGATGTGTACAGAAGCAGCCATTATCCCTGGCAAAAATAGTTTAGGATGTGCATTAATTGATTAGTATTATTTGATTTATTTCTGCATTTCAATCCTAACCATCTACAATTCCTCCTTAATATGAGCAACATCTCATTCAATTTCACTTCCTTACATAGATAGTTCTCGGATGACGTCATCAGCCGCCATATTTGTGGTCAGCGGGTAGATATTTGTGGTCAGCGGGTAGATTTACAGTTGACTTTATATGGGGTTTGCAAGCTGAAAATAAGTTCATTGAATCTCAAGATACTTTTACGAAACTTACACAAAAACAGTACGCAAATCAAGCTTTCTGTTAATATCTATATTTGTGATCTACAGACTGACTTTGCTTCGGTGTGCCTTGTTAAAAATGGTAAATTTTGGTGATCGTATATAGGAGAAACTGCAACGTTCCCTGTCGTCCAGGTCAAATGGGCAGAATATCGTCTGTTATTTACCTTGTCGAGAAGTATCTATAAATAACAGTAATCGTTAGTAATGTACAACACTCTACTACGATAAACAATACCGGAAGTTCCCATGTAGCATAAAGTATATGATATCTTTTTCTCTACCTCATGTGAAACATACATTGTAATCACCCTATTAGAGTTCTGGTAGCGACAATTTTTCAATACAGTAGATAACGTAACTAAGTTTGAGATAAACATAACGATTGATGGTTAAAGCCATTAAATTTAATTCAGGATGTTATCCAGAAAAGTTAAAAGATCGAAGTGACAATAAAGTGGAACAACAGTGTTGTGTTTTTTTTGTGCAAACAATGTTTTTTTGTGCAAACAATGTGGCCAGTTTAGGTTAGCTTACAAAGCTGTCACATCCTTTTGTACATATTCTTCTTTTCATTTATTCCAATTATCAGTAAAGTCTTTCAAAACAGGATTTACATTTACTAATTTGTGGACGTTCCTAAATGAAATTTACCTCTTAAGAGTTCTCTGTGGATTCACTAGGAAATTAGTTCTGCTAGTAGTGTCAGAACAACACAGGTCAAAGGTCGTATACACACGATATGACTCTGAAAATCAACGGAATAGACTTACGAGTATTGGTTTTAAAGTATGTAACAGGAAAAAGTGAAACCAGCAATATAAGTAAAATCAACAAGTAATTTATTCCTTTACAAAACAATGTGAAAATTCAAAAGACATTTACAGTAATGTGAATTAACTCCCAAATAATCAAATATAATATCACATGTCTAAACGTATAAAGTGTTCCGAATGAATTCCAATTGAACTGAATAGCCTGATAAAGAACAATGATGCTATCAAGAATGTTTTTGTATGAGTTTACAATAATCCAAAAGGGGTGTATTAGTCCAACAGTGAATGAGCTTTAATAACCGAAAAGGGAATGAGCACGTAAGAAATTTCAATGAATATTTTGAAGAAACAATTCCTCTCGAATTACATCTCAACGCATTGGTAACTTGTGATCAAAATGGATTCCCACAGACTGACGTAAGACAGGAATTAAGTGCTTTTAGTTTATACACATTTTCACTTGACCCATATGTGACTCATTCGAACAGTATTTCCATTTCGATTGTTAAAAATTTGTCTATACATTTTATTTTCATAAAACCATAAGGAGTAAAATTAACAAACGTTAGCTATGTAAATATGTTGTTTACATTATCTAAAGTACAACTTAAAATCAAAACAAAAGTTAAGCACACAATTAAATATACACACCAATAGGTTTGAAATAGGTTAAAGTGTTATGCAGCGCAGAGAATCATCTAATTTACGTAACATACATAAATAGTATTTATTTCTGCATTTCATTCAAAATCTTGTCTAAACAGAAGGAGGCTGCAGCTTCATCGATCGCTTCGTTCTTCCAACAATCACAAATGGGTTAGGACTGCAAGAAAATATGGTGACAGTTATCAGTATGTTCACAGAGAATATGTAGGGTATGAAAAGTATTGAACATATTCAAATAAATGATATCCAGGTCACTGAAAGTAGGTTCATTCTAAGTGTTTCACGTTTTCAGTCTTTGCTTTGATGTCAGAAAGTAAATTATTCCAGAAACGTGTTGTCTTTGGGAAGAAATAATTAGTTAATATTATTGTTGAACAGGCTGAAAGATAAAGAAATTCTTATATCGGGTGATAGTTCAAATGGTCACAGTTTTAGTTACCACAGCATTTTGTAGAATTTCCCTTATAAGGTAGTTACGCATGTACGATGTCTTTAGTCGATGTTAATTTTATGTATACGTCCGACATATGGCATAACATATCACATTATGATGTCTGATCGTTGATCCGTCTTTTCAAAGTTTCGTTTCTGCACAATAAGTCTAGTGTTATACCATCTACCGTTTCCACATATTGCAGGTCGACTGAATTTGGAATATAATACACCTATCGTTCTGGGTTTTAAACGACGAGAAACTAAAATCCTAACTAAAAAGGTTCCTCCTTCACTGCAAAGCTATTGGGAGTCAGTAATAGGCTTACAATCTACTCTTTGCAAAGATAATGCCAAAGGATTTCACGAAGTTATATATTCCCACTTAATACTTACTTTAATTGCTTGCTTAGATAGTACCAAAGTTACATATACGTGTTGGGAGGAGGGGGGGCATGTTCAGAAACGTAGAAGCTAGTACGTAATAATGTTCGGTTATAGCGTTTGTTATTCTCACATTCGGTGTGTTTGGATGCAAATTCACCTACATATGTATAAATTCCTAACCATATAGATCATAAGTAATAACGTCACCGTTTTATTATATTTCATACGATGTATCAGTAACATATACAATCTCGGCCTTTTTAATCGCTGTATATCTCTCACAAATCTTATATTTTGTATTCAAAAAGCGTAGTAGTAAGATGAAACATGTTAAGGAAAGAAACTGTCTCTCTGTCTCTCTGTCTCTCTCTCTCTCTCTCTCTCTCTTACTTTCCCAGACACAGATACAAATACATGCACACTGGTTTTGCTTATAACAATTTAAATACCACATCTGACAACTGTTGTCTTGGCAATGTAAATTTATATATACAACTAATGGTTTGATGGATTGTATGGGTGATTTTTACTAAAGCTAAGGAATTCTCCATTTGGTTGTATATAACTCCAGAACTGTGCCATTAATGATGTGATAGATTTCTCCTCCTACATTTCTTCCGCATTTATAGCATGCTAACATAAATAGATTTGGCAAAATTATTTAGAATGACAAGTAAAAATGTCAAAAGAACTAAAACTTATATAAGGAAATTGTGAACATTGTGAGAAAGGTGTCACTACTAAACATTTGACGGCTTTGTACATACTAATGCCAAGTTTAGATGAACAATTAAAGATCTGTCAAATCATCTCTCATTTTCTGTCACCCTCCCTCCATCCTTTCCTCATCTCTCTCTCCATAACGCGTGCACATGGAAACTTCAGTACGATGGGAGTCAGTAGATGATATGTGCATTTCGCATTTCGCTCTGCAAAATGTGCTAACACTGTAAACGAAAACATTTATCATTATTGACATCAAGATAATTCTTTAAAGTCCTACTTATGTCATATATCAATTTCACGGTTCTAACAACATATTACAAGCTAACTTGTGTCCATGAGTTAAACTAAACCTTAAGATAAATTTTGCAAACATGTTACTTGGAATCGAGAACAGGACATTAATGTTCCTCTTGTAAATTCCTGGTCCACTTAATCTTTGTCATGTTTTTATTTCAGAGACCTGACCTTGTTTACAACTTAGAATGTGTTGGAAATGAGGTTGAAGATTTCTTTAGTTAAGGTAATCATTGAAACTACAAGGTGCTTCTTGACGTTAGGACTAAATAACCATTTGGGAATTATTGCGATTTATTCAGTGACATTCAGGATCATATCATATTTATATATCAAGACCATTCTCGAATTAACACTTTCAAGGCTGCTGACACATCACATTCATTCAGAATACTCTATACGTTTCGATTTGTGATCATTTGTAATTTAATTGATAACTAACTCCAAAGGGACAGCTGTAAAGGCCACGTATACAATATAGCTCGTTGACTCGATTATGTAACAGACTGAGACAATTTATTGAAGTACCCGTCGGATACGAAGTCATAAGATATTTGATATCAAACTTGTATCTTATATAATTAGAGACTCGTGTTTTCAATATTTAGAAAATACGTACTGTATTTCTAACTACTCTATCACTCAGAGTATTTTCCTGAGGAGACTTCCATCACTAGATAACGCAGTGTCGCTTTCCGAGCAGTTACTGAAAATATGAACATCTTCAAGACCTGTGTTCTCTGCCAAACATTTATCTAACGTACTAAAGGCTTCGTTGATTGGGAAAGTTTTGTTTTCAATATCAAAGCTATGAATATTCCAAATATTACTGCTAGATAAACTGACACACTCAAGGTAACAGAAGATTAAATAGAGTGATACAAACACTTTCTCTAAATTCTTCAACTTATTTTAGAAATTATTTATGGACATTAACCAGCGTCTTCGTGCGTCTATTTTGACCATCCTTCACATTTATGTTCTTTACGAGATAATGTCACTTCGGCAGAGGTAGCAAAACTGTAACTTTATCGAAGACGCTTGTATTTGCATTTCTTGTGTTATATTAGTTTTATTGACAAGTTCTTCCAGTTTAATGTCGATATAGTCTTTTTTAACAACCTTTCATGTTCTCGTGTCTGCTACGATTTTAGATTTTCTATTGGAGGGACATGATAAATGTAACACTATGAGCAATCCTTGTTATTGCATACCAGTTTTCTATCATGCTTCCTACGCCTTCCTTTATTAAAACGGCATGGCCTTTCATTAACATTCAGACACATCAACTGTGTTTAATGTATTTGTTTTCAATCACATTTATGAGAAATATTTAATCCTGTCCCATTTTTGTATGCATTGAATGTTTCCTACAAACAACGAATTAGAAGCCCCAAATTAGTAAATTAGTTATTCTTTCAAAACAAGTGGGCCCTATTGCCAGGTTAAGACATTGAAGTGTCAAAAATGTTGCTATTTGGACTGAAAACGAAAGTTACTACCATCAAACTAACAACATCGTAGGATTTTCAGGTCACTATTGAACCTTACTAATGTACTGATGTACGGCTTCCAGTACAAAATGTTTTTTGCCTTTACAACTGAGCCTTAGGGACTCAGTAAGAGCCTTAAACGCTACTCTATGGGAACATAATGTTGAACGCTTTCACTAGGATACATGTTGTTACGCAAATTTTGCTTTCTACCATTAGTTAGATCGTGCCACGCTCACTTGTGTACATGTGTTGTAAGTGGTGGTACATTTGTAAACTTAATTGCTATAACGTGTTAATGCTTGGTGATATTCTTTTCCTTATTACTTTTGGACTTGTGGTTCGGGATGAAAATTCTCCTTGAGAATAAGAATTCCAAATCATAAAGATCATAAAAATAATTTTCATATCATTAATATTCCTCAGCTTGGGCCTTTGGAAAAGCTCTACATCTCTCACAATTCTTATATTGTATCCGGAGCACGTTGCAGAAGGATAAAACAAGCAAGTGCAAGAAACTGGTTCGCTTCCTTGTCCCTACCCCATGTACGATATGTTGAAGAAACATTGAAATAAAATATACATAAATGCTATTTATTTACATTGCTCTTCCAGATGCCCCACCCTATAATCGAGGTTAGATGTACTCCAGGTTTCTTACAGACCTTATTGCAATAATTGTGTGGAAATTAAGATCATTCAAGGCGCCACCAGCGTTAATTTCTTACGTTCGAGACATCAGTCATTGTCAGTGTGAGGTAAAATAGTATTATACAGTTAATGACAAAAATGGATCTTCTTCTATCATTAGAATCCAGTGCTGAGAATTTAGCTTTCAAAGGTCTTGAATGTTTTATTCATCACGCTTGATATCTTTGTAGGATTATTACCCTAATATGCGCTCAAGGGCTGAATTCTGTTCTATATTTCAATATAGACATAGGTAGATAGATAGATAGATAATTGCGTTATGCGATCCAGGGAGATTGTTTGTTTGATTTCTTCAATTTTGTTCTCGCTAATGAAAATTAGCATGATCGTGAGGAATATCGTCGATGAAGACGTTTCGTGGAGGTGTGTCTGTTTTCTTGTCCTAAACGTTTTTCTTTTATTTCGCCCTGAAAAATCTGTTTAACACTGGAATTATTATCCTTATACGTGCTATACAGTTCAGTTATGTTTTGAAGTTGCACCAGCTGTGATCAAAGAAGCAATATTGAAATGGTAATGATGGATATATAGATAGATAGATAGGTACATAGATAGATAGATGTTTCGTGCAGATTAATTGCTGCTCCTAAAATGATCATTACGGTACAAATTCCATAGATATATTTCTTTTAATACAAGTGTAATATAATAGCAACAGGAAGGATAAGGTGTGTTGTTTTAATGGTTTGAATAGTTAGCAGCTGTTGCGTCCATCGACTTCTCGTCACAGGATGGGGACACTGGTACATTTCTTGCTTGCATTTTTTAAATTTCTTCTATTGCATGTGATTCGCTAACTCTGTCAGCATCAAATGTTAGGCTGGTGATGCGACCGTTGATACTCCCTCAAATGACGGACTCAGCGGTGTATCTGTTGCCTGCACTGCTTCTACAGCTTCATTACCATCCGAATCAGTATCTCCATCAACATCTGCTGTTACAGATGGTGGTTCCACTGTTGATGCTATCTCAGATGACGGGTTCATTAGTGCATCTGTTGCCTGCACGGCCTCTATCTCATCCTCTTCATCAGAATTGTAATCTCCATCAACAGCAATTGTTACGGATGGTGATGCCACTGTTGATTCTCCCTCAGAGGAGGGAATTAATGGTGCAGCAGTTGATTGTATAGCTTCTTCATTTTCAGGTGTAGATGCAGTGGGTAGTGGGCTGCCATATGTCACTGACTTAGTTCCTTTAAACACAGATGCAAAATAATTATGTCACAACGAATCAAAGACGTCAAACTAATTAACTAGATATTCAATGAATTTTAAATTCAGTTCATACTAAAATTAATATCTACTATTAGGTTATTTACGACTGGATATAACTGAGCATGTACAAGACAAAGATAATATATTCTGTAGAACACTTCTATTTACCATTGTCGTGTGTGTTTTTCAAATATATTTGAAAAACTACTACTCACCGATAGCGATTGTTATGAAGATCAAAGCCACAGTATTCTTCATCATGTTTGCAATAATACGTCTGTGGAGGAAACGAATAAGAAGAGCATTAATTTGTGCAACTCCACAAGGATATGTTTTGTTTACACGTATAATATACTATATTTTTATACAATAATAACTTTATCATTGTAATGAACGTATGTAACTTCTGACATTTAGTGATTTCGTCTTGAATCTAACATCAATAAAACAAATGTATGTAATTGTTACAATATTACAGCGTTTGAACTATTTAATGCACTGTCGAGGATCTAAAATCGAACGCGTTAAAATAATTTTCAGGATAACATGACGGTAAAGGTTAGTAGACTATTTTCAAATTGTAAAGGGACAAATTCCATGGTCCATTTGCAAACATTAAGAATTGTAATACTTATTTAAACGTTTTGAATGTGGTTCAATTTAACATATGAGCCATAATATTGTCTGCTGTGAAACAATACTGGTGATGTCCTACTCTATTTTCATGAGTGCAAGCAGTGATACTCAAATACAATAACTTATATCTTTCTTGAATGTACAGCGCAGAAACTTATGACAATATAATAGCGCAGTCAATGATGCTCCAGAAGCACAGAAAGAGCAAATTTCCTTTGTGAATAATAACACAACGCCTTAGCTTAGGGAAGGAAATACATGTGTACAGTCATTGTCCGACTTCAATGAAAAAGGAATAATGCGCCTGGATAAATTTAATTTATTTTTAAAGTGCATATATATGTATGAAACGAAAACGCATCAAGGGTTTGATTCTACTCATCTATGTTACCAATTGGAAATATATATATATATATATATATATATATATATATATATATATATATATATATATATATATATATATATATATATATATATATCAAAATTTCCTATCCAATGCACAAATTAGAAAATTTATTGCACTCCACGAAGAAATCTAAATATAGCACACGTTGATATATTGCAAACGAATCATTTACCATAATTATGTTAAGAAAACAATATCATTTATCATTGATGATATGAGCAAAACAGTTGTTCCACTCATCTATGTTACCAATTGGAACATAACAAATAGTATTGCTTATTAAAGTATTCTTCCTGTGAAATATATAAAAAGGATCCAAATTCACAAACAAATGTTGAACTTCTTATCAATTACATTTATTAAAATTTCTCTCATGAAGTTGAAGGTATATTGCACTTACCTGTCAAAGGTTCCCAGCTCTGTCCAAAACCACCACAATACAGAACCTTTTTAAACTGGGTTTTACGGGTTGAATTACCCGGATGGATTGTACAAAAACTTAACAGATCCCATTACTACCTACAATGTACAGCCAATTGGATCATTTCTTGCATTTTTGGGGATGGTTTCAAGGTATTCACTACAATGACGTTTACGATTCCTTTGTGTATGGTGGGGATGGGGTTTAACGTGTTTGTGCTGGCCGTTTGCCAACTTTCTTAGGTTAATCGCCGGTGGCAACTTCAGCATTAAATGTTACGCAATAACTTTGTTTGTCCATGGATACTGGTTTTGTCGCTAGACTGCCTTAGCATAATGGCTTGAAGTGCACTGGTACTGTTGCATAATAGTTACTTTAATATGTACAATGGGGGAGCGGTTTTATCTTTTGGATCAAAAGTAAATCTACTTCGAGTTCGACATCTAATTCGTTCTTAGTTGTAATTCCCATTACAACATACATTTATCGGTTTTTCTTTTTTACAATGGTTGCTATAGGAAACGAGAGGGAAAGCTTTAAAATTGTAAATTTGATAACTATATGTCTCAGTGATTACAATGCAAGAATATTTTGATTAAAATTAAAAATCAGGTAGGTACAGTATGCTTTGTAGTTTGTATGTATCTTTCATCAAGAAAGGACCACAGAGACATAGTCTTGAAGTCAAAAATTGCATACAAAAAGTAATCCTTCAGCTGTATTGAGATATAATGCAGTCTCGCTCTACAACGAATGGATGTCTTCACATGTACGCAAACTGCATTGATGCAATAAAGCTCTCTGTTTATCTAAGGAATCAACAAATGGCTAGGTAATTTAGTGTACTGTTTGTTTAGTCACGCTATCCTCCTATTATAGCAATTTTAAATTGAAAAACAACGAGTCCTGTTCTTTAAGGTAGTGACGTGGAGTAAACAATATTAGGATAATATGCATTAAACACCAGTGTCTCTGCCACATACGAATTATGCAATGCTTGGAATGAAAATTATTCAAAATGAAAGAAGATAAATGTAAAATAATAAAATAGACTGAATAAAGAACTTAATACGTCAATGAACAAGATTGTGGGAGTCAATATATAGATTGTCCATATCAACCACTCGTGACCAGTTGCAGCAAACAAAGCAGATTCAATACTCAAAGGGAGCTTTCAAAACTGTATTTATCTAACTTGGCTGCCATGGACAACTGACTCATATAGTAATCATTTTAACATATCGATCAGAAGCAAATTTTAAATAACTGACGATAATTTATGTGAAATATTTGGGGATGAAATAGTGAGTAACCTGCAATAAAATGCAAATTAGGTTCTTACGTGTAAAAACATTGATCGTACCTAGAAACACAAGTAAATCTTAATAGTCTATTTCATTCTCTAAAAAGGAAGTCAAATAATGTAACCAGTCGTGATTTCATTATCAGGTAGTTAACATCTATAACGGAACAAAGTTTTATATTTTGCGCGCGCATGCACGACAGAGACAGTTATGTAGATTTTGCAAGTCGAAATAAAACAATATCGTCTAACCATTTTGTACACATGGCAACACATTCATGAAAAGTAGTCATCTATTTTTCTCTCCAGATCATGAACACAAAAGCCAATTATCAGTACCGTATTCAAAATGAAAGAAAACAAAACAAAACAAAAGAATCTGAATAGAAACAAACATAACACAATCTACGTTACTCTCTACATTCTCTCTCTCTCTCTCTCTCTCTCTCTCTCTCTCTCTCTCTCTCTCTCTCTCTCTCTCTCTCTCTCTCATTATCATCATCATTGCCCAGAAACAGATACAAGTACTTGCAGACTGGTTTTGCTTTTAACAGCTGAAATACCATCTCTCACAGCGGTTTTCTTGCAATACGTTGTTGCATATATAATGAATTATTTATTTGTTTTTATGGGTGTTTTTGAACTGATTTCAAGGAAATGTTCCATTTAGTTATTTATAACTGCAGACCTTTGTCGTCGATATTGGGATATATATCTGCCTAGAGCTTTCTTTTGCATGCATCCAATGCTAACATAAACCGAATGAAATATTTTGCAGACGGTGGAATAAAATGGTCAAACGAAAGAAACCTTTTTACTCCAGGATTGAATGAAACTGTCAACAATGTGAAAAAGGTGTCAATACAAAGAGGCAGAATTTGGCCCTCTTCCCCTGCAATATAAGTAAAATCAACAAGTAATTTATTCCTTTACAAAACAATGTGAAAATTCAAAAGACATTTACAGTAATGTGAATTAACTCCCAAATAATCAAATATAATATCACATGTCTAAACGTATAAAGTGTTCCGAATGAATTCCAATTGAACTGAATAGCCTGATAAAGAACAATGATGCTATCAAGAATGTTTTTGTATGAGTTTACAATAATCCAAAAGGGGTGTATTAGTCCAACAGTGAATGAGCTTTAATAACCGAAAAGGGAATGAGCACGTAAGAAATTTCAATGAATATTTTGAAGAAACAATTCCTCTCGAATTACATCTCAACGCATTGGTAACTTGTGATCAAAATGGATTCCCACAGACTGACGTAAGACAGGAATTAAGTGCTTTTAGTTTATACACATTTTCACTTGACCCATATGTGACTCATTCGAACAGTATTTCCATTTCGATTGTTAAAAATTTGTCTATACATTTTATTTTCATAAAACCATAAGGAGTAAAATTAACAAACGTTAGCTATGTAAATATGTTGTTTACATTATCTAAAGTACAACTTAAAATCAAAACAAAAGTTAAGCACACAATTAAATATACACACCAATAGGTTTGAAATAGGTTAAAGTGTTATGCAGCGCAGAGAATCATCTAATTTACGTAACATACATAAATAGTATTTATTTCTGCATTTCATTCAAAATCTTGTCTAAACAGAAGGAGGCTGCAGCTTCATCGATCGCTTCGTTCTTCCAACAATCACAAATGGGTTAGGACTGCAAGAAAATATGGGGACAGTTATCAGTATGTTCACAGAGAATATGTAGGGTATGAAAAGTATTGAACATATTCAAATAAATGATATCCAGGTCACTGAAAGTAGGTTCATTCTAAGTGTTTCACGTTTTCAGTCTTTGCTTTGATGTCAGAAAGTAAATTATTCCAGAAACGTGTTGTCTTTGGGAAGAAATAATTAGTTAATATTATTGTTGAACAGGCTGAAAGATAAAGAAATTCTTATATCGGGTGATAGTTCAAATGGTCACAGTTTTAGTTACCACAGCATTTTGTAGAATTTCCCTTATAAGGTAGTTACGCATGTACGATGTCTTTAGTCGATGTTAATTTTATGTATACGTCCGACATATGGCATAACATATCACATTATGATGTCTGATCGTTGATCCGTCTTTTCAAAGTTTCGTTTCTGCACAATAAGTCTAGTGTTATACCATCTACCGTTTCCACATATTGCAGGTCGACTGAATTTGGAATATAATACACCTATCGTTCTGGGTTTTAAACGACGAGAAACTAAAATCCTAACTAAAAAGGTTCCTCCTTCACTGCAAAGCTATTGGGAGTCAGTAATAGGCTTACAATCTACTCTTTGCAAAGATAATGCCAAAGGATTTCACGAAGTTATATATTCCCACTTAATACTTACTTTAATTGCTTGCTTAGATAGTACCAAAGTTACATATACGTGTTGGGAGGAGGGGGGGCATGTTCAGAAACGTAGAAGCTAGTACGTAATAATGTTCGGTTATAGCGTTTGTTATTCTCACATTCGGTGTGTTTGGATGCAAATTCACCTACATATGTATAAATTCCTAACCATATAGATCATAAGTAATAACGTCACCGTTTTATTATATTTCATACGATGTATCAGTAACATATACAATCTCGGCCTTTTTAATCGCTGTATATCTCTCACAAATCTTATATTTTGTATTCAAAAAGCGTAGTAGTAAGATGAAACATGTTAACGAAAGAAACTGTCTCTCTGTCTCTCTGTCTCTCTATCTCTCTCTCTCTCTTACTTTCCCAGACACAGATACAAATACATGCACACTGGTTTTGCTTATAACAATTTAAATACCACATCTGACAACTGTTGTCTTGGCAATGTAAATTTATATATACAACTAATGGTTTGATGGATTGTATGGGTGATTTTTACTAAAGCTAAGGAATTCTCCATTTGGTTGTATATAACTCCAGAACTGTGCCATTAATGATGTGATAGATTTCTCCTCCTACATTTCTTCCGCATTTATAGCATGCTAACATAAATAGATTTGGCAAAATTATTTAGAATGACAAGTAAAAATGTCAAAAGAACTAAAACTTATATAAGGAAATTGTGAACATTGTGAGAAAGGTGTCACTACTAAACATTTGACGGCTTTGTACATACTAATGCCAAGTTTAGATGAACAATTAAAGATCTGTCAAATCATCTCTCATTTTCTGTCACCCTCCCTCCATCCTTTCCTCATCTCTCTCTCCATAACGCGTGCACATGGAAACTTCAGTACGATGGGAGTCAGTAGATGATATGTGCATTTCGCATTTCGCTCTGCAAAATGTGCTAACACTGTAAACGAAAACATTTATCATTATTGACATCAAGATAATTCTTTAAAGTCCTACTTATGTCATATATCAATTTCACGGTTCTAACAACATATTACAAGCTAACTTGTGTCCATGAGTTAAACTAAACCTTAAGATAAATTTTGCAAACATGTTACTTGGAATCGAGAACAGGACATTAATGTTCCTCTTGTAAATTCCTGGTCCACTTAATCTTTGTCATGTTTTTATTTCAGAGACCTGACCTTGTTTACAACTTAGAATGTGTTGGAAATGAGGTTGAAGATTTCTTTAGTTAAGGTAATCATTGAAACTACAAGGTGCTTCTTGACGTTAGGACTAAATAACCATTTGGGAATTATTGCGATTTATTCAGTGACATTCAGGATCATATCATATTTATATATCAAGACCATTCTCGAATTAACACTTTCAAGGCTGCTGACACATCACATTCATTCAGAATACTCTATACGTTTCGATTTGTGATCATTTGTAATTTAATTGATAACTAACTCCAAAGGGACAGCTGTAAAGGCCACGTATACAATATAGCTCGTTGACTCGATTATGTAACAGACTGAGACAATTTATTGAAGTACCCGTCGGATACGAAGTCATAAGATATTTGATATCAAACTTGTATCTTATATAATTAGAGACTCGTGTTTTCAATATTTAGAAAATACGTACTGTATTTCTAACTACTCTATCACTCAGAGTATTTTCCTGAGGAGACTTCCATCACTAGATAACGCAGTGTCGCTTTCCGAGCAGTTACTGAAAATATGAACATCTTCAAGACCTGTGTTCTCTGCCAAACATTTATCTAACGTACTAAAGGCTTCGTTGATTGGGAAAGTTTTGTTTTCAATATCAAAGCTATGAATATTCCAAATATTACTGCTAGATAAACTGACACACTCAAGGTAACAGAAGATTAAATAGAGTGATACAAACACTTTCTCTAAATTCTTCAACTTATTTTAGAAATTATTTATGGACATTAACCAGCGTCTTCGTGCGTCTATTTTGACCATCCTTCACATTTATGTTCTTTACGAGATAATGTCACTTCGGCAGAGGTAGCAAAACTGTAACTTTATCGAAGACGCTTGTATTTGCATTTCTTGTGTTATATTAGTTTTATTGACAAGTTCTTCCAGTTTAATGTCGATATAGTCTTTTTTAACAACCTTTCATGTTCTCGTGTCTGCTACGATTTTAGATTTTCTATTGGAGGGACATGATAAATGTAACACTATGAGCAATCCTTGTTATTGCATACCAGTTTTCTATCATGCTTCCTACGCCTTCCTTTATTAAAACGGCATGGCCTTTCATTAACATTCAGACACATCAACTGTGTTTAATGTATTTGTTTTCAATCACATTTATGAGAAATATTTAATCCTGTCCCATTTTTGTATGCATTGAATGTTTCCTACAAACAACGAATTAGAAGCCCCAAATTAGTAAATTAGTTATTCTTTCAAAACAAGTGGGCCCTATTGCCAGGTTAAGACATTGAAGTGTCAAAAATGTTGCTATTTGGACTGAAAACGAAAGTTACTACCATCAAACTAACAACATCGTAGGATTTTCAGGTCACTATTGAACCTTACTAATGTACTGATGTACGGCTTCCAGTACAAAATGTTTTTTGCCTTTACAACTGAGCCTTAGGGACTCAGTAAGAGCCTTAAACGCTACTCTATGGGAACATAATGTTGAACGCTTTCACTAGGATACATGTTGTTACGCAAATTTTGCTTTCTACCATTAGTTAGATCGTGCCACGCTCACTTGTGTACATGTGTTGTAAGTGGTGGTACATTTGTAAACTTAATTGCTATAACGTGTTAATGCTTGGTGATATTCTTTTCCTTATTACTTTTGGACTTGTGGTTCGGGATGAAAATTCTCCTTGAGAATAAGAATTCCAAATCATAAAGATCATAAAAATAATTTTCATATCATTAATATTCCTCAGCTTGGGCCTTTGGAAAAGCTCTACATCTCTCACAATTCTTATATTGTATCCGGAGCACGTTGCAGAAGGATAAAACAAGCAAGTGCAAGAAACTGGTTCGCTTCCTTGTCCCTACCCCATGTACGATATGTTGAAGAAACATTGAAATAAAATATACATAAATGCTATTTATTTACATTGCTCTTCCAGATGCCCCACCCTATAATCGAGGTTAGATGTACTCCAGGTTTCTTACAGACCTTATTGCAATAATTGTGTGGAAATTAAGATCATTCAAGGCGCCACCAGCGTTAATTTCTTACGTTCGAGACATCAGTCATTGTCAGTGTGAGGTAAAATAGTATTATACAGTTAATGACAAAAATGGATCTTCTTCTATCATTAGAATCCAGTGCTGAGAATTTAGCTTTCAAAGGTCTTGAATGTTTTATTCATCACGCTTGATATCTTTGTAGGATTATTACCCTAATATGCGCTCAAGGGCTGAATTCTGTTCTATATTTCAATATAGACATAGGTAGATAGATAGATAGATAATTGCGTTATGCGATCCAGGGAGATTGTTTGTTTGATTTCTTCAATTTTGTTCTCGCTAATGAAAATTAGCATGATCGTGAGGAATATCGTCGATGAAGACGTTTCGTGGAGGTGTGTCTGTTTTCTTGTCCTAAACGTTTTTCTTTTATTTCGCCCTGAAAAATCTGTTTAACACTGGAATTATTATCCTTATACGTGCTATACAGTTCAGTTATGTTTTGAAGTTGCACCAGCTGTGATCAAAGAAGCAATATTGAAATGGTAATGATGGATATATAGATAGATAGATAGGTACATAGATAGATAGATGTTTCGTGCAGATTAATTGCTGCTCCTAAAATGATCATTACGGTACAAATTCCATAGATATATTTCTTTTAATACAAGTGTAATATAATAGCAACAGGAAGGATAAGGTGTGTTGTTTTAATGGTTTGAATAGTTAGCAGCTGTTGCGTCCATCGACTTCTCGTCACAGGATGGGGACACTGGTACATTTCTTGCTTGCATTTTTTAAATTTCTTCTATTGCATGTGATTCGCTAACTCTGTCAGCATCAAATGTTAGGCTGGTGATGCGACCGTTGATACTCCCTCAAATGACGGACTCAGCGGTGTATCTGTTGCCTGCACTGCTTCTACAGCTTCATTACCATCCGAATCAGTATCTCCATCAACATCTGCTGTTACAGATGGTGGTTCCACTGTTGATGCTATCTCAGATGACGGGTTCATTAGTGCATCTGTTGCCTGCACGGCCTCTATCTCATCCTCTTCATCAGAATTGTAATCTCCATCAACAGCAATTGTTACGGATGGTGATGCCACTGTTGATTCTCCCTCAGAGGAGGGAATTAATGGTGCAGCAGTTGATTGTATAGCTTCTTCATTTTCAGGTGTAGATGCAGTGGGTAGTGGGCTGCCATATGTCACTGACTTAGTTCCTTTAAACACAGATGCAAAATAATTATGTCACAACGAATCAAAGACGTCAAACTAATTAACTAGATATTCAATGAATTTTAAATTCAGTTCATACTAAAATTAATATCTACTATTAGGTTATTTACGACTGGATATAACTGAGCATGTACAAGACAAAGATAATATATTCTGTAGAACACTTCTATTTACCATTGTCGTGTGTGTTTTTCAAATATATTTGAAAAACTACTACTCACCGATAGCGATTGTTATGAAGATCAAAGCCACAGTATTCTTCATCATGTTTGCAATAATACGTCTGTGGAGGAAACGAATAAGAAGAGCATTAATTTGTGCAACTCCACAAGGATATGTTTTGTTTACACGTATAATATACTATATTTTTATACAATAATAACTTTATCATTGTAATGAACGTATGTAACTTCTGACATTTAGTGATTTCGTCTTGAATCTAACATCAATAAAACAAATGTATGTAATTGTTACAATATTACAGCGTTTGAACTATTTAATGCACTGTCGAGGATCTAAAATCGAACGCGTTAAAATAATTTTCAGGATAACATGACGGTAAAGGTTAGTAGACTATTTTCAAATTGTAAAGGGACAAATTCCATGGTCCATTTGCAAACATTAAGAATTTTAATACTTATATAAACGTTTTGAATGTGGTTCAATTTAACATATGAGCCATAATATTGTCTGCTGTGAAACAATACAGGTGATGTCCTACTCTATTTTCATGAGTGCAAGCAGTGATACTCAAATACAATAACTTATATCTTTCTTGAATGTACAGCGCAGAAACTTATGACAATATAATAGCGCAGTCAATGATGCTCCAGAAGCACAGAAAGAGCAAATTTCCTTTGTGAATAATAACACAACGCCTTAGCTTAGGGAAGGAAATACATGTGTACAGTCATTGTCCGACTTCAATGAAAAAGGAATAATGCGCCTGGATAAATTTAATTTATTTTTAAAGTGCATATATATGTATGAAACGAAAACGCATCAAGGGTTTGATTCTACTCATCTATGTTACCAATTGGAAATATATATATGTACATATATATATATATATATATATATATATATATATATATATATATATATATATATATATATATATATATATATAATCAAAATTTCCTTTCCAATGCACAAATTAGAAAATTTATTGCACTCCACGAAGAAATCTAAATATAGCACACGTTGATATATTGCAAACGAATCATTTACCATAATTATGTTAAGAAAACAATATCATTTATCATTGATGATATGAGCAAAACAGTTGTTCCACTCATCTATGTTACCAATTGGAACATAACAAATAGTATTGCTTATTAAAGTATTCTTCCTGTGAAATATATAAAAAGGATCCAAATTCACAAACAAATGTTGAACTTCTTATCAATTACATTTATTAAAATTTCTCTCATGAAGTTGAAGGTATATTGCACTTACCTGTCAAAGGTTCCCAGCTCTGTCCAAAACCACCACAATACAGAACCTTTTTAAACTGGGTTTTACGGGTTGAATTACCCGGATGGATTGTACAAAAACTTAACAGATCCCATTACTACCTACAATGTACAGCCAATTGGATCATTTCTTGCATTTTTGGGGATGGTTTCAAGGTATTCACTACAATGACGTTTACGATTCCTTTGTGTATGGTGGGGATGGGGTTTAACGTGTTTGTGCTGGCCGTTTGCCAACTTTCTTAGGTTAATCGCCGGTGGCAACTTCAGCATTAAATGTTACGCAATAACTTTGTTTGTCCATGGATACTGGTTTTGTCGCTAGACTGCCTTAGCATAATGGCTTGAAGTGCACTGGTACTGTTGCATAATAGTTACTTTAATATGTACAATGGGGGAGCGGTTTTATCTTTTGGATCAAAAGTAAATCTACTTCGAGTTCGACATCTAATTCGTTCTTAGTTGTAATTCCCATTACAACATACATTTATCGGTTTTTCTTTTTTACAATGGTTGCTATAGGAAAAGAGAGGGAAAGCTTTAAAATTGTAAATTTGATAACTATATGTCTCAGTGATTACAATGCAAGAATATTTTGATTAAAATTAAAAATCAGGTAGGTACAGTATGCTTTGTAGTTTGTATGTATCTTTCATCAAGAAAGGACCACAGAGACATAGTCTTGAAGTCAAAAATTGCATACAAAAAGTAATCCTTCAGCTGTATTGAGATATAATGCAGTCTCGCTCTACAACGAATGGATGTCTTCACATGTACGCAAACTGCATTGATGCAATAAAGCTCTAAGTTTATCTAAGGAATCAACAAATGGCTAGGTAATTTAGTGTACTGTTTGTTTAGTCACGCTATCCTCCTATTATAGCAATTTTAAATTGAAAAACAACGAGTCCTGTTCTTTAAGGTAGTGACGTGGAGTAAACAATATTAGGATAATATGCATTAAACACCAGTGTCTCTGCCACATACGAATTATGCAATGCTTGGAATGAAAATTATTCAAAATGAAAGAAGATAAATGTAAAATAATAAAATAGACTGAATAAAGAACTTAATACGTCAATGAACAAGATTGTGGGAGTCAATATATAGATTGTCCATATCAACCACTCGTGACCAGTTGCAGCAAACAAAGCAGATTCAATACTCAAAGGGAGCTTTCAAAACTGTATTTATCTAACTTGGCTGCCATGGACAACTGACTCATATAGTAATCATTTTAACATATCGATCAGAAGCAAATTTTAAATAACTGACGATAATTTATGTGAAATATTTGGGGATGAAATAGTGAGTAACCTGCAATAAAATGCAAATTAGGTTCTTACGTGTAAAAACATTGATCGTACCTAGAAACACAAGTAAATCTTAATAGTCTATTTCATTCTCTAAAAAGGAAGTCAAATAATGTAACCAGTCGTGATTTCATTATCAGGTAGTTAACATCTATAACGGAACAAAGTTTTATATTTTGCGCGCGCATGCACGACAGAGACAGTTATGTAGATTTTGCAAGTCGAAATAAAACAATATCGTCTAACCATTTTGTACACATGGCAACACATTCATGAAAAGTAGTCATCTATTTTTCTCTCCAGATCATGAACACAAAAGCCAATTATCAGTACCGTATTCAAAATGAAAGAAAACAAAACAAAACAAAAGAATCTGAATAGAAACAAACATAACACAATCTACGTTACTCTCTACATTCTCTCTCTCTCTCTCTCTCTCTCTCTCTCTCTCTCTCTCTCTCTCTCTCTCTCTCTCTCTCTCTCTCTCTCTCATTATCATCATCATTGCCCAGAAACAGATACAAGTACTTGCAGACTGGTTTTGCTTTTAACAGCTGAAATACCATCTCTCACAGCGGTTTTCTTGCAATACGTTGTTGCATATATAATGAATTATTTATTTGTTTTTATGGGTGTTTTTGAACTGATTTCAAGGAAATGTTCCATTTAGTTATTTATAACTGCAGACCTTTGTCGTCGATATTGGGATATATATCTGCCTAGAGCTTTCTTTTGCATGCATCCAATGCTAACATAAACCGAATGAAATATTTTGCAGACGGTGGAATAAAATGGTCAAACGAAAGAAACCTTTTACTCCAGGATTGAATGAAACTGTCAACAATGTGAAAAAGGTGTCAATACAAAGAGGCAGAATTTGGCCCTCTTCCCCTGCAATATAAGTAAAATCAACAAGTAATTTATTCCTTTACAAAACAATGTGAAAATTCAAAAGACATTTACAGTAATGTGAATTAACTCCCAAATAATCAAATATAATATCACATGTCTAAACGTATAAAGTGTTCCGAATGAATTCCAATTGAACTGAATAGCCTGATAAAGAACAATGATGCTATCAAGAATGTTTTTGTATGAGTTTACAATAATCCAAAAGGGGTGTATTAGTCCAACAGTGAATGAGCTTTAATAACCGAAAAGGGAATGAGCACGTAAGAAATTTCAATGAATATTTTGAAGAAACAATTCTTCTCGAATTACATCTCAACGCATTGGTAACTTGTGATCAAAATGGATTCCCACAGACTGACGTAAGACAGGAATTAAGTGCTTTTAGTTTATACACATTTTCACTTGACCCATATGTGACTCATTCGAACAGTATTTCCATTTCGATTGTTAAAAATTTGTCTATACATTTTATTTTCATAAAACCATAAGGAGTAAAATTAACAAACGTTAGCTATGTAAATATGTTGTTTACATTATCTAAAGTACAACTTAAAATCAAAACAAAAGTTAAGCACACAATTAAATATACACACCAATAGGTTTGAAATAGGTTAAAGTGTTATGCAGCGCAGAGAATCATCTAATTTACGTAACATACATAAATAGTATTTATTTCTGCATTTCATTCAAAATCTTGTCTAAACAGAAGGAGGCTGCAGCTTCATCGATCGCTTCGTTCTTCCAACAATCACAAATGGGTTAGGACTGCAAGAAAATATGGGACAGTTATCAGTATGTTCACAGAGAATATGTAGGGTATGAAAAGTATTGAACATATTCAAATAAATGATATCCAGGTCACTGAAAGTAGGTTCATTCTAAGTGTTTCACGTTTTCAGTCTTTGCTTTGATGTCAGAAAGTAAATTATTCCAGAAACGTGTTGTCTTTGGGAAGAAATAATTAGTTAATATTATTGTTGAACAGGCTGAAAGATAAAGAAATTCTTATATCGGGTGATAGTTCAAATGGTCACAGTTTTAGTTACCACAGCATTTTGTAGAATTTCCCTTATAAGGTAGTTACGCATGTACGATGTCTTTAGTCGATGTTAATTTTATGTATACGTCCGACATATGGCATAACATATCACATTATGATGTCTGATCGTTGATCCGTCTTTTCAAAGTTTCGTTTCTGCACAATAAGTCTAGTGTTATACCATCTACCGTTTCCACATATTGCAGGTCGACTGAATTTGGAATATAATACACCTATCGTTCTGGGTTTTAAACGACGAGAAACTAAAATCCTAACTAAAAAGGTTCCTCCTTCACTGCAAAGCTATTGGGAGTCAGTAATAGGCTTACAATCTACTCTTTGCAAAGATAATGCCAAAGGATTTCACGAAGTTATATATTCCCACTTAATACTTACTTTAATTGCTTGCTTAGATAGTACCAAAGTTACATATACGTGTTGGGAGGAGGGGGGGCATGTTCAGAAACGTAGAAGCTAGTACGTAATAATGTTCGGTTATAGCGTTTGTTATTCTCACATTCGGTGTGTTTGGATGCAAATTCACCTACATATGTATAAATTCCTAATCATATAGATCATAAGTAATAACGTCACCGTTTTATTATATTTCATACGATGTATCAGTAACATATACAATCTCGGCCTTTTTAATCGCTGTATATCTCTCACAAATCTTATATTTTGTATTCAAAAGCGTAGTAGTAAGATGAAACATGTTAACGAAAGAAACTGTCTCTCTGTCTCTCTGTCTCTCTCTCTCTCTCTCTTACTTTCCCAGACACAGATACAAATACATGCACACTGGTTTTGCTTATAACAATTTAAATACCACATCTGACAACTGTTGTCTTGGCAATGTAAATTTATATATACAACTAATGGTTTGATGGATTGTATGGGTGATTTTTACTAAAGCTAAGGAATTCTCCATTTGGTTGTATATAACTCCAGAACTGTGCCATTAATGATGTGATAGATTTCTCCTCCTACATTTCTTCCGCATTTATAGCATGCTAACATAAATAGATTTGGCAAAAATTATTTAGAATGACAAGTAAAAATGTCAAAAGAACTAAAACTTATATAAGGAAATTGTGAACATTGTGAGAAAGGTGTCACTACTAAACATTTGACGGCTTTGTACATACTAATGCCAAGTTTAGATGAACAATTAAAGATCTGTCAAATCATCTCTCATTTTCTGTCACCCTCCCTCCATCCTTTCCTCATCTCTCTCTCCATAACGCGTGCACATGGAAACTTCAGTACGATGGGAGTCAGTAGATGATATGTGCATTTCGCATTTCGCTCTGCAAAATGTGCTAACACTGTAAACGAAAACATTTATCATTATTGACATCAAGATAATTCTTTAAAGTCCTACTTATGTCATATATCAATTTCACGGTTCTAACAACATATTACAAGCTAACTTGTGTCCATGAGTTAAACTAAACCTTAAGATAAATTTTGCAAACATGTTACTTGGAATCGAGAACAGGACATTAATGTTCCTCTTGTAAATTCCTGGTCCACTTAATCTTTGTCATGTTTTTATTTCAGAGACCTGACCTTGTTTACAACTTAGAATGTGTTGGAAATGAGGTTGAAGATTTCTTTAGTTAAGGTAATCATTGAAACTACAAGGTGCTTCTTGACGTTAGGACTAAATAACCATTTGGGAATTATTGCGATTTATTCAGTGACATTCAGGATCATATCATATTTATATATCAAGACCATTCTCGAATTAACACTTTCAAGGCTGCTGACACATCACATTCATTCAGAATACTCTATACGTTTCGATTTGTGATCATTTGTAATTTAATTGATAACTAACTCCAAAGGGACAGCTGTAAAGGCCACGTATACAATATAGCTCGTTGACTCGATTATGTAACAGACTGAGACAATTTATTGAAGTACCCGTCGGATACGAAGTCATAAGATATTTGATATCAAACTTGTATCTTATATAATTAGAGACTCGTGTTTTCAATATTTAGAAAATACGTACTGTATTTCTAACTACTCTATCACTCAGAGTATTTTCCTGAGGAGACTTCCATCACTAGATAACGCAGTGTCGCTTTCCGAGCAGTTACTGAAAATATGAACATCTTCAAGACCTGTGTTCTCTGCCAAACATTTATCTAACGTACTAAAGGCTTCGTTGATTGGGAAAGTTTTGTTTTCAATATCAAAGCTATGAATATTCCAAATATTACTGCTAGATAAACTGACACACTCAAGGTAACAGAAGATTAAATAGAGTGATACAAACACTTTCTCTAAATTCTTCAACTTATTTTAGAAATTATTTATGGACATTAACCAGCGTCTTCGTGCGTCTATTTTGACCATCCTTCACATTTATGTTCTTTACGAGATAATGTCACTTCGGCAGAGGTAGCAAAACTGTAACTTTATCGAAGACGCTTGTATTTGCATTTCTTGTGTTATATTAGTTTTATTGACAAGTTCTTCCAGTTTAATGTCGATATAGTCTTTTTTAACAACCTTTCATGTTCTCGTGTCTGCTACGATTTTAGATTTTCTATTGGAGGGACATGATAAATGTAACACTATGAGCAATCCTTGTTATTGCATACCAGTTTTCTATCATGCTTCCTACGCCTTCCTTTATTAAAACGGCATGGCCTTTCATTAACATTCAGACACATCAACTGTGTTTAATGTATTTGTTTTCAATCACATTTATGAGAAATATTTAATCCTGTCCCATTTTTGTATGCATTGAATGTTTCCTACAAACAACGAATTAGAAGCCCCAAATTAGTAAATTAGTTATTCTTTCAAAACAAGTGGGCCCTATTGCCAGGTTAAGACATTGAAGTGTCAAAAATGTTGCTATTTGGACTGAAAACGAAAGTTACTACCATCAAACTAACAACATCGTAGGATTTTCAGGTCACTATTGAACCTTACTAATGTACTGATGTACGGCTTCCAGTACAAAATGTTTTTTGCCTTTACAACTGAGCCTTAGGGACTCAGTAAGAGCCTTAAACGCTACTCTATGGGAACATAATGTTGAACGCTTTCACTAGGATACATGTTGTTACGCAAATTTTGCTTTCTACCATTAGTTAGATCGTGCCACGCTCACTTGTGTACATGTGTTGTAAGTGGTGGTACATTTGTAAACTTAATTGCTATAACGTGTTAATGCTTGGTGATATTCTTTTCCTTATTACTTTTGGACTTGTGGTTCGGGATGAAAATTCTCCTTGAGAATAAGAATTCCAAATCATAAAGATCATAAAAATAATTTTCATATCATTAATATTCCTCAGCTTGGGCCTTTGGAAAAGCTCTACATCTCTCACAATTCTTATATTGTATCCGGAGCACGTTGCAGAAGGATAAAACAAGCAAGTGCAAGAAACTGGTTCGCTTCCTTGTCCCTACCCCATGTACGATATGTTGAAGAAACATTGAAATAAAATATACATAAATGCTATTTATTTACATTGCTCTTCCAGATGCCCCACCCTATAATCGAGGTTAGATGTACTCCAGGTTTCTTACAGACCTTATTGCAATAATTGTGTGGAAATTAAGATCATTCAAGGCGCCACCAGCGTTAATTTCTTACGTTCGAGACATCAGTCATTGTCAGTGTGAGGTAAAATAGTATTATACAGTTAATGACAAAAATGGATCTTCTTCTATCATTAGAATCCAGTGCTGAGAATTTAGCTTTCAAAGGTCTTGAATGTTTTATTCATCACGCTTGATATCTTTGTAGGATTATTACCCTAATATGCGCTCAAGGGCTGAATTCTGTTCTATATTTCAATATAGACATAGGTAGATAGATAGATAGATAATTGCGTTATGCGATCCAGGGAGATTGTTTGTTTGATTTCTTCAATTTTGTTCTCGCTAATGAAAATTAGCATGATCGTGAGGAATATCGTCGATGAAGACGTTTCGTGGAGGTGTGTCTGTTTTCTTGTCCTAAACGTTTTTCTTTTATTTCGCCCTGAAAAATCTGTTTAACACTGGAATTATTACCCTTATACGTGCTATACAGTTCAGTTATGTTTTGAAGTTGCACCAGCTGTGATCAAAGAAGCAATATTGAAATGGTAATGATGGATATATAGATAGATAGATAGGTACATAGATAGATAGATGTTTCGTGCAGATTAATTGCTGCTCCTAAAATGATCATTACGGTACAAATTCCATAGATATATTTCTTTTAATACAAGTGTAATATAATAGCAACAGGAAGGATAAGGTGTGTTGTTTTAATGGTTTGAATAGTTAGCAGCTGTTGCGTCCATCGACTTCTCGTCACAGGATGGGGACACTGGTACATTTCTTGCTTGCATTTTTTAAATTTCTTCTATTGCATGTGATTCGCTAACTCTGTCAGCATCAAATGTTAGGCTGGTGATGCGACCGTTGATACTCCCTCAAATGACGGACTCAGCGGTGTATCTGTTGCCTGCACTGCTTCTACAGCTTCATTACCATCCGAATCAGTATCTCCATCAACATCTGCTGTTACAGATGGTGGTTCCACTGTTGATGCTATCTCAGATGACGGGTTCATTAGTGCATCTGTTGCCTGCACGGCCTCTATCTCATCCTCTTCATCAGAATTGTAATCTCCATCAACAGCAATTGTTACGGATGGTGATGCCACTGTTGATTCTCCCTCAGAGGAGGGAATTAATGGTGCAGCAGTTGATTGTATAGCTTCTTCATTTTCAGGTGTAGATGCAGTGGGTAGTGGGCTGCCATATGTCACTGACTTAGTTCCTTTAAACACAGATGCAAAATAATTTTGTCACAACGAATCAAAGACGTCAAACTAATTAACTAGATATTCAATGAATTTTAAATTCAGTTCATACTAAAATTAATATCTACTATTAGGTTATTTACGACTGGATATAACTGAGCATGTACAAGACAAAGATAATATATTCTGTAGAACACTTCTATTTACCATTGTCGTGTGTGTTTTTCAAATATATTTGAAAAACTACTACTCACCGATAGCGATTGTTATGAAGATCAAAGCCACAGTATTCTTCATCATGTTTGCAATAATACGTCTGTGGAGGAAACGAATAAGAAGAGCATTAATTTGTGCAACTCCACAAGGATATGTTTTGTTTACACGTATAATATACTATATTTTTATACAATAATAACTTTATCATTGTAATGAACGTATGTAACTTCTGACATTTAGTGATTTCGTCTTGAATCTAACATCAATAAAACAAATGTATGTAATTGTTACAATATTACAGCGTTTGAACTATTTAATGCACTGTCGAGGATATAAAATCGAACGCGTTAAAATAATTTTCAGGATAACATGACGGTAAAGGTTAGTAGACTATTTTCAAATTGTAAAGGGACAAATTCCATGGTCCATTTGCAAACATTAAGAATTTTAATACTTATATAAACGTTTTGAATGTGGTTCAATTTAACATATGAGCCATAATATTGTCTGCTGTGAAACAATACAGGTGATGTCCTACTCTATTTTCATGAGTGCAAGCAGTGATACTCAAATACAATAACTTATATCTTTCTTGAATGTACAGCGCAGAAACTTATGACAATATAATAGCGCAGTCAATGATGCTCCAGAAGCACAGAAAGAGCAAATTTCCTTTGTGAATAATAACACAACGCCTTAGCTTAGGGAAGGAAATACATGTGTACAGTCATTGTCCGACTTCAATGAAAAAGGAATAATGCGCCTGGATAAATTTAATTTATTTTTAAAGTGCATATATATGTATGAAACGAAAACGCATCAAGGGTTTGATTCTACTCATCTATGTTACCAATTGGAAATATATATATATATATATATATATATATATATATATATATATATATATATATATATATATATATATATATATATATATATATATAATCAAAATTTCCTTTCCAATGCACAAATTAGAAAATTTATTGCACTCCACGAAGAAATCTAAATATAGCACACGTTGATATATTGCAAACGAATCATTTACCATAATTATGTTAAGAAAACAATATCATTTATCATTGATGATATGAGCAAAACAGTTGTTCCACTCATCTATGTTACCAATTGGAACATAACAAATAGTATTGCTTATTAAAGTATTCTTCCTGTGAAATATATAAAAAGGATCCAAATTCACAAACATATGTTGAACTTCTTATCAATTACATTTATTAAAATTTCTCTCATGAAGTTGAAGGTATATTGCACTTACCTGTCAAAGGTTCCCAGCTCTGTCCAAAACCACCACAATACAGAACCTTTTTAAACTGGGTTTTACGGGTTGAATTACCCGGATGGATTGTACAAAAACTTAACAGATCCCATTACTACCTACAATGTACAGCCAATTGGATCATTTCTTGCATTTTTGGGGATGGTTTCAAGGTATTCACTACAATGACGTTTACGATTCCTTTGTGTATGGTGGGGATGGGGTTTAACGTGTTTGTGCTGGCCGTTTGCCAACTTTCTTTGGTTAATCGCCGGTGGCAACTTCAGCATTAAATGTTACGCAATAACTTTGTTTGTCCATGGATACTGGTTTTGTCGCTAGACTGCCTTAGCATAATGGCTTGAAGTGCACTGGTACTGTTGCATAATAGTTACTTTAATATGTACAATGGGGAGCGGTTTTATCTTTTGGATCAAAAGTAAATCTACTTCGAGTTCGACATCTAATTCGTTCTTAGTTGTAATTCCCATTACAACATACATTTATCGGTTTTTCTTTTTTACAATGGTTGCTATAGGAAAAGAGAGGGAAAGCTTTAAAATTGTAAATTTGATAACTATATGTCTCAGTGATTACAATGCAAGAATATTTTGATTAAAATTAAAAATCAGGTAGGTACAGTATGCTTTGTAGTTTGTATGTATCTTTCATCAAGAAAGGACCACAGAGACATAGTCTTGAAGTCAAAAATTGCATACAAAAAGTAATCCTTCAGCTGTATTGAGATATAATGCAGTCTCGCTCTACAACGAATGGATGTCTTCACATGTACGCAAACTGCATTGATGCAATAAAGCTCTAAGTTTATCTAAGGAATCAACAAATGGCTAGGTAATTTAGTGTACTGTTTGTTTAGTCACGCTATCCTCCTATTATAGCAATTTTAAATTGAAAAACAACGAGTCCTGTTCTTTAAGGTAGTGACGTGGAGTAAACAATATTAGGATAATATGCATTAAACACCAGTGTCTCTGCCACATACGAATTATGCAATGCTTGGAATGAAAATTATTCAAAATGAAAGAAGATAAATGTAAAATAATAAAATAGACTGAATAAAGAACTTAATACGTCAATGAACAAGATTGTGGGAGTCAATATATAGATTGTCCATATCAACCACTCGTGACCAGTTGCAGCAAACAAAGCAGATTCAATACTCAAAGGGAGCTTTCAAAACTGTATTTATCTAACTTGGCTGCCATGGACAACTGACTCATATAGTAATCATTTTAACATATCGATCAGAAGCAAATTTTAAATAACTGACGATAATTTATGTGAAATATTTGGGGATGAAATAGTGAGTAACCTGCAATAAAATGCAAATTAGGTTCTTACGTGTAAAAACATTGATCGTACCTAGAAACACAAGTAAATCTTAATAGTCTATTTCATTCTCTAAAAAGGAAGTCAAATAATGTAACCAGTCGTGATTTCATTATCAGGTAGTTAACATCTATAACGGAACAAAGTTTTATATTTTGCGCGCGCATGCACGACAGAGACAGTTATGTAGATTTTGCAAGTCGAAATAAAACAATATCGTCTAACCATTTTGTACACATGGCAACACATTCATGAAAAGTAGTCATCTATTTTTCTCTCCAGATCATGAACACAAAAGCCAATTATCAGTACCGTATTCAAAATGAAAGAAAACAAAACAAAACAAAAGAATCTGAATAGAAACAAACATAACACAATCTACGTTACTCTCTACATTCTCTCTCTCTCTCTCTCTCTCTCTCTCTCTCTCTCTCTCTCTCTCTCATTATCATCATCATTGCCCAGAAACAGATACAAGTACTTGCAGACTGGTTTTGCTTTTAACAGCTGAAATACCATCTCTCACAGCGGTTTTCTTGCAATACGTTGTTGCATATATAATGAATTATTTATTTGTTTTTATGGGTGTTTTTGAACTGATTTCAAGGAAATGTTCCATTTAGTTATTTATAACTGCAGACCTTTGTCGTCGATATTGGGATATATATCTGCCTAGAGCTTTCTTTTGCATGCATCCAATGCTAACATAAACCGAATGAAATATTTTGCAGACGGTGGAATAAAATGGTCAAACGAAAGAAACCTTTTTACTCCAGGATTGAATGAAACTGTCAACAATGTGAAAAAGGTGTCAATACAAAGAGGCAGAATTTGGCCCTCTTCCCCTGCAATATAAGTAAAATCAACAAGTAATTTATTCCTTTACAAAACAATGTGAAAATTCAAAAGACATTTACAGTAATGTGAATTAACTCCCAAATAATCAAATATAATATCACATGTCTAAACGTATAAAGTGTTCCGAATGAATTCCAATTGAACTGAATAGCCTGATAAAGAACAATGATGCTATCAAGAATGTTTTTGTATGAGTTTACAATAATCCAAAAGGGGTGTATTAGTCCAACAGTGAATGAGCTTTAATAACCGAAAAGGGAATGAGCACGTAAGAAATTTCAATGAATATTTTGAAGAAACAATTCCTCTCGAATTACATCTCAACGCATTGGTAACTTGTGATCAAAATGGATTCCCACAGACTGACGTAAGACAGGAATTAAGTGCTTTTAGTTTATACACATTTTCACTTGACCCATATGTGACTCATTCGAACAGTATTTCCATTTCGATTGTTAAAAATTTGTCTATACATTTTATTTTCATAAAACCATAAGGAGTAAAATTAACAAACGTTAGCTATGTAAATATGTTGTTTACATTATCTAAAGTACAACTTAAAATCAAAACAAAAGTTAAGCACACAATTAAATATACACACCAATAGGTTTGAAATAGGTTAAAGTGTTATGCAGCGCAGAGAATCATCTAATTTACGTAACATACATAAATAGTATTTATTTCTGCATTTCATTCAAAATCTTGTCTAAACAGAAGGAGGCTGCAGCTTCATCGATCGCTTCGTTCTTCCAACAATCACAAATGGGTTAGGACTGCAAGAAAATATGGGACAGTTATCAGTATGTTCACAGAGAATATGTAGGGTATGAAAAGTATTGAACATATTCAAATAAATGATATCCAGGTCACTGAAAGTAGGTTCATTCTAAGTGTTTCACGTTTTCAGTCTTTGCTTTGATGTCAGAAAGTAAATTATTCCAGAAACGTGTTGTCTTTGGGAAGAAATAATTAGTTAATATTATTGTTGAACAGGCTGAAAGATAAAGAAATTCTTATATCGGGTGATAGTTCAAATGGTCACAGTTTTAGTTACCACAGCATTTTGTAGAATTTCCCTTATAAGGTAGTTACGCATGTACGATGTCTTTAGTCGATGTTAATTTTATGTATACGTCCGACATATGGCATAACATATCACATTATGATGTCTGATCGTTGATCCGTCTTTTCAAAGTTTCGTTTCTGCACAATAAGTCTAGTGTTATACCATCTACCGTTTCCACATATTGCAGGTCGACTGAATTTGGAATATAATACACCTATCGTTCTGGGTTTTAAACGACGAGAAACTAAAATCCTAACTAAAAAGGTTCCTCCTTCACTGCAAAGCTATTGGGAGTCAGTAATAGGCTTACAATCTACTCTTTGCAAAGATAATGCCAAAGGATTTCACGAAGTTATATATTCCCACTTAATACTTACTTTAATTGCTTGCTTAGATAGTACCAAAGTTACATATACGTGTTGGGAGGAGGGGGGGCATGTTCAGAAACGTAGAAGCTAGTACGTAATAATGTTCGGTTATAGCGTTTGTTATTCTCACATTCGGTGTGTTTGGATGCAAATTCACCTACATATGTATAAATTCCTAACCATATAGATCATAAGTAATAACGTCACCGTTTTATTATATTTCATACGATGTATCAGTAACATATACAATCTCGGCCTTTTTAATCGCTGTATATCTCTCACAAATCTTATATTTTGTATTCAAAAAGCGTAGTAGTAAGATGAAACATGTTAACGAAAGAAACTGTCTCTCTGTCTCTCTGTCTCTCTCTCTCTCTCTCTCTACTTTCCCAGACACAGATACAAATACATGCACACTGGTTTTGCTTATAACAATTTAAATACCACATCTGACAACTGTTGTCTTGGCAATGTAAATTTATATATACAACTAATGGTTTGATGGATTGTATGGGTGATTTTTACTAAAGCTAAGGAATTCTCCATTTGGTTGTATATAACTCCAGAACTGTGCCATTAATGATGTGATAGATTTCTCCTCCTACATTTCTTCCGCATTTATAGCATGCTAACATAAATAGATTTGGCAAAATTATTTAGAATGACAAGTAAAAATGTCAAAAGAACTAAAACTTATATAAGGAAATTGTGAACATTGTGAGAAAGGTGTCACTACTAAACATTTGACGGCTTTGTACATACTAATGCCAAGTTTAGATGAACAATTAAAGATCTGTCAAATCATCTCTCATTTTCTGTCACCCTCCCTCCATCCTTTCCTCATCTCTCTCTCCATAACGCGTGCACATGGAAACTTCAGTACGATGGGAGTCAGTAGATGATATGTGCATTTCGCATTTCGCTCTGCAAAATGTGCTAACACTGTAAACGAAAACATTTATCATTATTGACATCAAGATAATTCTTTAAAGTCCTACTTATGTCATATATCAATTTCACGGTTCTAACAACATATTACAAGCTAACTTGTGTCCATGAGTTAAACTAAACCTTAAGATAAATTTTGCAAACATGTTACTTGGAATCGAGAACAGGACATTAATGTTCCTCTTGTAAATTCCTGGTCCACTTAATCTTTGTCATGTTTTTATTTCAGAGACCTGACCTTGTTTACAACTTAGAATGTGTTGGAAATGAGGTTGAAGATTTCTTTAGTTAAGGTAATCATTGAAACTACAAGGTGCTTCTTGACGTTAGGACTAAATAACCATTTGGGAATTATTGCGATTTATTCAGTGACATTCAGGATCATATCATATTTATATATCAAGACCATTCTCGAATTAACACTTTCAAGGCTGCTGACACATCACATTCATTCAGAATACTCTATACGTTTCGATTTGTGATCATTTGTAATTTAATTGATAACTAACTCCAAAGGGACAGCTGTAAAGGCCACGTATACAATATAGCTCGTTGACTCGATTATGTAACAGACTGAGACAATTTATTGAAGTACCCGTCGGATACGAAGTCATAAGATATTTGATATCAAACTTGTATCTTATATAATTAGAGACTCGTGTTTTCAATATTTAGAAAATACGTACTGTATTTCTAACTACTCTATCACTCAGAGTATTTTCCTGAGGAGACTTCCATCACTAGATAACGCAGTGTCGCTTTCCGAGCAGTTACTGAAAATATGAACATCTTCAAGACCTGTGTTCTCTGCCAAACATTTATCTAACGTACTAAAGGCTTCGTTGATTGGGAAAGTTTTGTTTTCAATATCAAAGCTATGAATATTCCAAATATTACTGCTAGATAAACTGACACACTCAAGGTAACAGAAGATTAAATAGAGTGATACAAACACTTTCTCTAAATTCTTCAACTTATTTTAGAAATTATTTATGGACATTAACCAGCGTCTTCGTGCGTCTATTTTGACCATCCTTCACATTTATGTTCTTTACGAGATAATGTCACTTCGGCAGAGGTAGCAAAACTGTAACTTTATCGAAGACGCTTGTATTTGCATTTCTTGTGTTATATTAGTTTTATTGACAAGTTCTTCCAGTTTAATGTCGATATAGTCTTTTTTAACAACCTTTCATGTTCTCGTGTCTGCTACGATTTTAGATTTTCTATTGGAGGGACATGATAAATGTAACACTATGAGCAATCCTTGTTATTGCATACCAGTTTTCTATCATGCTTCCTACGCCTTCCTTTATTAAAACGGCATGGCCTTTCATTAACATTCAGACACATCAACTGTGTTTAATGTATTTGTTTTCAATCACATTTATGAGAAATATTTAATCCTGTCCCATTTTTGTATGCATTGAATGTTTCCTACAAACAACGAATTAGAAGCCCCAAATTAGTAAATTAGTTATTCTTTCAAAACAAGTGGGCCCTATTGCCAGGTTAAGACATTGAAGTGTCAAAAATGTTGCTATTTGGACTGAAAACGAAAGTTACTACCATCAAACTAACAACATCGTAGGATTTTCAGGTCACTATTGAACCTTACTAATGTACTGATGTACGGCTTCCAGTACAAAATGTTTTTTGCCTTTACAACTGAGCCTTAGGGACTCAGTAAGAGCCTTAAACGCTACTCTATGGGAACATAATGTTGAACGCTTTCACTAGGATACATGTTGTTACGCAAATTTTGCTTTCTACCATTAGTTAGATCGTGCCACGCTCACTTGTGTACATGTGTTGTAAGTGGTGGTACATTTGTAAACTTAATTGCTATAACGTGTTAATGCTTGGTGATATTCTTTTCCTTATTACTTTTGGACTTGTGGTTCGGGATGAAAATTCTCCTTGAGAATAAGAATTCCAAATCATAAAGATCATAAAAATAATTTTCATATCATTAATATTCCTCAGCTTGGGCCTTTGGAAAAGCTCTACATCTCTCACAATTCTTATATTGTATCCGGAGCACGTTGCAGAAGGATAAAACAAGCAAGTGCAAGAAACTGGTTCGCTTCCTTGTCCCTACCCCATGTACGATATGTTGAAGAAACATTGAAATAAAATATACATAAATGCTATTTATTTACATTGCTCTTCCAGATGCCCCACCCTATAATCGAGGTTAGATGTACTCCAGGTTTCTTACAGACCTTATTGCAATAATTGTGTGGAAATTAAGATCATTCAAGGCGCCACCAGCGTTAATTTCTTACGTTCGAGACATCAGTCATTGTCAGTGTGAGGTAAAATAGTATTATACAGTTAATGACAAAAATGGATCTTCTTCTATCATTAGAATCCAGTGCTGAGAATTTAGCTTTCAAAGGTCTTGAATGTTTTATTCATCACGCTTGATATCTTTGTAGGATTATTACCCTAATATGCGCTCAAGGGCTGAATTCTGTTCTATATTTCAATATAGACATAGGTAGATAGATAGATAGATAATTGCGTTATGCGATCCAGGGAGATTGTTTGTTTGATTTCTTCAATTTTGTTCTCGCTAATGAAAATTAGCATGATCGTGAGGAATATCGTCGATGAAGACGTTTCGTGGAGGTGTGTCTGTTTTCTTGTCCTAAACGTTTTTCTTTTATTTCGCCCTGAAAAATCTGTTTAACACTGGAATTATTATCCTTATACGTGCTATACAGTTCAGTTATGTTTTGAAGTTGCACCAGCTGTGATCAAAGAAGCAATATTGAAATGGTAATGATGGATATATAGATAGATAGATAGGTACATAGATAGATAGATGTTTCGTGCAGATTAATTGCTGCTCCTAAAATGATCATTACGGTACAAATTCCATAGATATATTTCTTTTAATACAAGTGTAATATAATAGCAACAGGAAGGATAAGGTGTGTTGTTTTAATGGTTTGAATAGTTAGCAGCTGTTGCGTCCATCGACTTCTCGTCACAGGATGGGGACACTGGTACATTTCTTGCTTGCATTTTTTAAATTTCTTCTATTGCATGTGATTCGCTAACTCTGTCAGCATCAAATGTTAGGCTGGTGATGCGACCGTTGATACTCCCTCAAATGACGGACTCAGCGGTGTATCTGTTGCCTGCACTGCTTCTACAGCTTCATTACCATCCGAATCAGTATCTCCATCAACATCTGCTGTTACAGATGGTGGTTCCACTGTTGATGCTATCTCAGATGACGGGTTCATTAGTGCATCTGTTGCCTGCACGGCCTCTATCTCATCCTCTTCATCAGAATTGTAATCTCCATCAACAGCAATTGTTACGGATGGTGATGCCACTGTTGATTCTCCCTCAGAGGAGGGAATTAATGGTGCAGCAGTTGATTGTATAGCTTCTTCATTTTCAGGTGTAGATGCAGTGGGTAGTGGGCTGCCATATGTCACTGACTTAGTTCCTTTAAACACAGATGCAAAATAATTATGTCACAACGAATCAAAGACGTCAAACTAATTAACTAGATATTCAATGAATTTTAAATTCAGTTCATACTAAAATTAATATCTACTATTAGGTTATTTACGACTGGATATAACTGAGCATGTACAAGACAAAGATAATATATTCTGTAGAACACTTCTATTTACCATTGTCGTGTGTGTTTTTCAAATATATTTGAAAAACTACTACTCACCGATAGCGATTGTTATGAAGATCAAAGCCACAGTATTCTTCATCATGTTTGCAATAATACGTCTGTGGAGGAAACGAATAAGAAGAGCAATAATTTGTGCAACTCCACAAGGATATGTTTTGTTTACACGTATAATATACTATATTTTTATACAATAATAACTTTATCATTGTAATGAACGTATGTAACTTCTGACATTTAGTGATTTCGTCTTGAATCTAACATCAATAAAACAAATGTATGTAATTGTTACAATATTACAGCGTTTGAACTATTTAATGCACTGTCGAGGATATAAAATCGAACGCGTTAAAATAATTTTCAGGATAACATGACGGTAAAGGTTAGTAGACTATTTTCAAATTGTAAAGGGACAAATTCCATGGTCCATTTGCAAACATTAAGAATTTTAATACTTATATAAACGTTTTGAATGTGGTTCAATTTAACATATGAGCCATAATATTGTCTGCTGTGAAACAATACAGGTGATGTCCTACTCTATTTTCATGAGTGCAAGCAGTGATACTCAAATACAATAACTTATATCTTTCTTGAATGTACAGCGCAGAAACTTATGACAATATAATAGCGCAGTCAATGATGCTCCAGAAGCACAGAAAGAGCAAATTTCCTTTGTGAATAATAACACAACGCCTTAGCTTAGGGAAGGAAATACATGTGTACAGTCATTGTCCGACTTCAATGAAAAAGGAATAATGCGCCTGGATAAATTTAATTTATTTTTAAAGTGCATCCATATGTATGAAACGAAAACGCATCAAGGGTTTGATTCTACTCATCTATGTTACCAATTGGAAATATATATATATATATATATATATATATATATATATATATATATATATATATATATATATATATAATCAAAATTTCCTATCCAATGCACAAATTAGAAAATTTATTGCACTCCACGAAGAAATCTAAATATAGCACACGTTGATATATTGCAAACGAATCATTTACCATAATTATGTTAAGAAAACAATATCATTTATCATTGATGATATGAGCAAAACAGTTGTTCCACTCATCTATGTTACCAATTGGAACATAACAAATAATATTGCTTATTAAAGTATTCTTCCTGTGAAATATATAAAAAGGATCCAAATTCACAAACATATGTTGAACTTCTTATCAATTACATTTATTAAAATTTCTCTCATGAAGTTGAAGGTATATTGCACTTACCTGTCAAAGGTTCCCAGCTCTGTCCAAAACCACCACAATACAGAACCTTTTTAAACTGGGTTTTACGGGTTGAATTACCCGGATGGATTGTACAAAAACTTAACAGATCCCAATACTACCTACAATGTACAGCCAATTGGATCATTTCTTGCATTTTTGGGGATGGTTTCAAGGTATTCACTACAATGACGTTTACGATTCCTTTGTGTATGGTGGGGATGGGGTTTAACGTGTTTGTGCTGGCCGTTTGCCAACTTTCTTTGGTTAATCGCCGGTGGCAACTTCAGCATTAAATGTTACGTAATAACTTTGTTTGTCCATGGATACTGGTTTTGTCGCTAGACTGCCTTAGCATAATGGCTTGAAGTGCACTGGTACTGTTGCATAATAGTTACTTTAATATGTACAATGGGGAGCGGTTTTATCTTTTGGATCAAAAGTAAATCTACTTCGAGTTCGACATCTAATTCGTTCTTAGTTGTAATTCCCATTACAACATACATTTATCGGTTTTTCTTTTTTACAATTTTTGCTATAGGAAAAGAGAGGGAAAGCTTTAAAATTGTAAATTTGATAACTATATGTCTCAGTGATTACAATGCAAGAATATTTTGATTAAAATTAAAAATCAGGTAGGTACAGTATGCTTTGTAGTTTGTATGTATCTTTCATCAAGAAAGGACCACAGAGACATAGTCTTGAAGTCAAAAATTGCATACAAAAAGTAATCCTTCAGCTGTATTGAGATATAATGCAGTCTCGCTCTACAACGAATGGATGTCTTCACATGTACGCAAACTGCATTGATGCAATAAAGCTCTAAGTTTATCTAAGGAATCAACAAATGGCTAGGTAATTTAGTGTACTGTTTGTTTAGTCACGCTATCCTCCTATTATAGCAATTTTAAATTGAAAAACAACGAGTCCTGTTCTTTAAGGTAGTGACGTGGAGTAAACAATATTAGGATAATATGCATTAAACACCAGTGTCTCTGCCACATACGAATTATGCAATGCTTGGAATGAAAATTATTCAAAATGAAAGAAGATAAATGTAAAATAATAAAATAGACTGAATAAAGAACTTAATACGTCAATGAACAAGATTGTGGGAGTCAATATATAGATTGTCCATATCAACCACTCGTGACCAGTTGCAGCAAACAAAGCAGATTCAATACTCAAAGGGAGCTTTCAAAACTGTATTTATCTAACTTGGCTGCCATGGACAACTGACTCATATAGTAATCATTTTAACATATCGATCAGAAGCAAATTTTAAATAACTGACGATAATTTATGTGAAATATTTGGGGATGAAATAGTGAGTAACCTGCAATAAAATGCAAATTAGGTTCTTACGTGTAAAAACATTGATCGCACCTAGAAACACAAGTAAATCTTAATAGTCTATTTCATTCTCTAAAAAGGAAGTCAAATAATGTAACCAGTCGTGATTTCATTATCAGGTAGTTAACATCTATAACGGAACAAAGTTTTATATTTTGCGCGCGCATGCACGACAGAGACAGTTCTGTAGATTTTGCAAGTCGAAATAAAACAATATCGTCTAACCATTTTGTACACATGGCAACACATTCATGAAAAGTAGTCATCTATTTTTCTCTCCAGATCATGAACACAAAAGCCAATTATCAGTACCGTATTCAAAATGAAAGTAAAGAAAACAAAACAAAAGAATCTGAATAGAAACAAACATAACACAATCAACGTTACTCTCTACATTCTCTCTCTCTCTCTCTCTCTCTCTCTCTCTCTCTCTCTCTCTCTCTCTCTCTCTCTCTCTCTCTCTCTCTCTCTCTCTCGCTCTCTCTCTCTCTCATTAACATCATCATTGCCCAGAAACAGATACAAGTACTTGCAGACTGGTTTTGCTTTTAACAGCTGAAATACCATCTCTCACAGCGGTTTTCTTGCAATACGTTGTTGCATATATAATGAATTATTTATTTGTTTTTATGGGTGTTTTTGAACTGATTTCAAGGAAATGTTCCATTTAGTTATTTATAACT
>JAECUM010024747.1:0-10246 GCA_016617855.1 Megalonaias nervosa
CTGGAACATTCCAGAAATACAATTTGTCCCTTGTTCATACTGGATTTATTTGGAAAGACCAAATAGAGTAAGAAAAATACTTTAGCAAAGATTTAACTATTATTTTCGTTTAAATAATTCTAAAATGGGTTGCCTTAGGAATCTTCTAATTAGATTTTCCTATCATCTGACAAGTCTGACAAGATCTACATTATTTAGAAAACATCAAATTTAATTTTCGGCCAATAAATTATGATTCAAGATCTTGTGATAAATCCTATTGAATCCAAGATGACCTGTCAAGGGAGTTTCACGGCCTAGACTAAGAATGTCCTGTCGATATGTCCGCGGAACAACAACTTAATAGCTCATTGACGACTCGTTCTCCATTTTCTCATAAGGACCGCATTTTTTCACAAGTAACAAACTGGGACTTGTATGGCTTCATTTTCACCAATAGCCCTTTGAAACAAACAGAAGATCTCAGATCGTGTTCCTCTTCGACAATGAGTGATTGTATGCTGTCATCCTAATTGGAATAACGAGAATGAGTAGCAACAATAGGATCACTGTGATCAATAACTATTGATTGTGCTATGTATATCTAATTTATATTTTGTTGTTTTTGACCTTTGTCAGTGACTGACTTTGAAGTTGTGTAAAGAGCATCACTGCCACCACTAAGGATTTTGTTATGTAGATCTCATTTAAATTGTGTTGTTGACTTTTGTCCGTGATTAAGTTCAATCCTACCTGACTATTGTCATGACTGAGGGTTGTTCCTACCAAACATTTGTCATGTTGTTTGCTAAAATTTAAGTTTACAACCTGACCTTGTTTAATAGTGAAGTTTTCCGGAAAATACTAGTGCATGATTGGTCAGGTGATAGTCTGTATAATAAGGATGCTGTAAGCAAATTATTCATACATGCTTAAATAACGGTCTTTGGAGATCTATGATCAGAGTTTATAGTTGTGTTCAATTATAATTTGAGATGAATTATTTATCAAATTATCCTTGCAATTATAAATTGCCCATACACATGTTGAAATAAAACGCAGCTTTGGGATAACTGAGGACTCACTCAAAGACATTTGGATTATATCATTGCGATACATTAAGACATTCAAGATTGTTGGAATTCACTTGGAACATTCTATACTTTTGGACACGTGATAGAGCATTTAGGACGTTTTTGGATTTAATTCCCAATAATAATAATAATAATAATAATAATTATAATAATAATAATAATAATAATAACAATAATAATTATAATAATAATAACTCCAGAACTTAGATAATTAAATTAAATTATTTGTTAATTTTACCAACATGTTGATTTTTGCTTCTTTCTGTTTCATAATTTAAGACCATAGATTCGTAACATTTGGTCAATATCAGTAACAAAAGTGATCTCATCAAAAGAGTGACCAATAAAAGTGTCAGCTACAGGAATAATTTACTGATCAACATTATTCTCAAGTGCACCTTTTACCATACCTCTGGTAATTGCACAAGCAGGATACAAATCAGGGATTTCACTCTCAATAGGAATAACTTTTTGATCCAAACAAGGCTTATCCGTTACTGGTGGATTAACCACGACCTTATTTCTAGATGTGCAATTCCCTACTAATAAATGAATACCTTCTAGAGGTAAAGATGCCACTTCTCCGACAATCACATGTCCTCAGATTAAAGCAATGCAGAGAAACATTAACAAAGCAGTACTTTACTCCACGACGAAGAACACTTTCGTTAGAAGAAGACCTCTCAAAGGTGAAAATACAAAATAACAAGAAACGAGGAGAATCTCATGTGTCCCTTAATACTTTAATAGCGATATGTTTGTCAAAATCAACAATAAGTGGTTATAGATCCTTCTGAAATGAATAGTTTATAGTCTCCAAAATAGAATCAGGGTTGGATTTGTTTGACCCAACCGACGTCTTGCTTTCAATACAAGACTGTTACCATGACCTCTTTGAAATAAGAGCATTCTGAATAGCCACGTCTTTATTCTCTTGCTTATAGTTCAACCTGTAGCAGAAATGATGTGCTTGTTTTCACAATAAGTATACGTATGAGAAGATAAGAATTTCTGATCAGCCTTATCAGATGTTTTATTTTCAAACGCTGTGCCGAATTGATATTTGGACGCGTTCATATGAGACTGAGATGACGTTTTACCAACAAAAAAAAACGCTGAGAGTAAGACTTACTGACAAATGAAACTTTGTAAGTCAAGGAATAATCATTTGCTTCGCTAGCTTAATTTTCCAAAATGTCCACCATTAGTTAATCAAAATATGTATTGACATCAGTATGAATGCAAGTCTTGAAGCCTACGACTAATACGAGCTGTCTGAGATTATCTTAATCTTTAAAATGTCTTGGCTGAGCAACACCTAACAAATAGTTAGATTTTTACCCTTGCAAATTCGACTTGGTTTTGTCCAGTTTATTTTCTGCAATTCCTAAACCTTTGCGTGTAGGCGGGAGAGGAGATTGTTCCAACTGCCAGTACTTATTTTCTCATTCTTTTCTCTCTTTCTGTAACTGGATATGCTTTTCGTCTTTTTCTCTCTGCATTTGCCTCCTCTCTCTCTCTCTTAATTTGTATTTGTTTCTATTCTTTCTAAAGGTACATTTGTTTCTCTGTCTGTCTGTCTGTCTCTTTTTGCACTACTCTATCCATTTCCTCTCCGCGTATTTGTATTTCCAACATTTTCTTCTGAAGCTGACGCTTTTAATTCTGGTCGCATTTCGGCTTTTTTAGTTTTAATTCCTATGAAAAACAGACAGAAATTTACTAAGCAAACCCAAAGGAGTAACATCCACCGAATCATTACCCACCAAATACTAAATCAAAATTTCTTAATTTCTTTCTTTGTTGACTTGCTTTCTCTCCAAAAAGATCATAGCATCTGGCTAGCTCAAACAACTCACCTTTTTTATAGAACCCATCCTGGGTAGGATTTGAAACAAAGTTATCTACATTCGATGACATTGTGAATGTCTGTTGGTTTCACCAAAGCTTCTCAAATGTGTGAAATAAAGTCTTTACCAGAGTACTTCATGGAAGGTGATCTTGTAGCCTGCAACAACATCGATGCTGTGATGGTAGCCATCAACATCGTTCATAGTCCAGATGAGTGGAGATTGTTCATTGATTCATCGAAGACGAGTCTTAAATCTGTTTTGCTGCATAATGGCAAAGTTTGCCATCAATTCCAGTTGGTCATGGAGTCCATATGAAGAAAACCTATGAAAATATGAAACAACTTTTGAGGTGGAGAAACTATGACCGACATCAGTGTTAGCTTTGTGGCCATTTGAAGGTTCTTGCTCTCTTGCTTTGTCTGCAGAATAGATACACAAAGTACTGCTGTTTTCTCTGCGAATGGGATAGTAGTGCGAGAGATTCCCACTACAGTAAGAGAGATTGGCCACTCCGACAGTCACCGGAGCCTGGGAAGAGAAGTGTTTAGCATCCACCACTTGTTGAATCAAGGAAGATTTTGTTACCACCATTGCACGTCAAGCTGGGTCAGATGAAAAACTTTGTTAAGACCATGGACCGAACACAAGCACCTCTCAAGTTCCTCCGTGGAAAATTTGCAAGGTTAAGGGAAGCTCAGATAAAGGAATGTGTCTTTGTTGGGCTTCAAATTTGTGAACCTCTTCGAGATGATGCATTTGACCGTGCACTGCGTTACAAGGAAAGGACGGTATGGAAAGCCTTCCAGTTAGCGGCACCAAATTTTCTCGGAAACAACAAGGCAGTCAACTACAGGGAGTTGGTGGAAAACCTCCTCAAGGCATAGAAAAGCCTTGGTTGCAACATGTCACACTGAAGATACATTTTTGCACTCTCATCTAGATTTGTTTTCCACCGAACTGCGGAGCAGTGAGCGACGAGCACGTAGAGCGATTTCACCAAGACGTTGCAACAATGTAGAAAATCTATCAGGGCAAATGGAGCCCATCCTTGCTTACAGACTATTGCTGGACAGTGACAAGAGATGCTCCATTTAATGAATACAAGAGACAAGCCAAGAAGCGCAAAGCAGACACTGAATAAGGACTAAACTATGTACTTATATATACATAATAGTTTTTTTTGCCTTCTGTTTCATAAATTTTATTTATATAACACTTTTGCGGTTTTCTAAAGTGTTACATAAACAGGACAAGTAAAATATTATCAGGTAAAGCAGCATAAACACATGAAAAGACTTAGGTTTGCACTTTTTGATTAAAACTCTGCTATCTACATAAATATACATAAACGTGAAATGTAAATACTTAAATATCTTGGGAACAGTAGTCAATCAGTTGTGTTAATTATCATATTTAAATATTTAAATTTAACACATCAAAATCCATAATAAATAGCACATTTACATTTTATCATTGAAGCAGACGACTTCTAAACAATTGTAGACAAGTCATCTGCGTTGAATGCACGTGCCTCACCAAAAAAAAAAAAAACTGGTAAAATGTGTCCAGAATCACAATAACAATAACGAACAATGTCACAGTTAAATGAGCACATGCAATTCGAAGTAAAGTCAGGCCTATCTTTTGCAATGATGTGCACGCAGTTACTATTGAAAAAGTACAGTACATATCAATTTGGCTAATTCAAATAGCTATAGAACTGATAATACACTAAACTGCATCTTGTAATATGAACAAAACATATCAATCGTGCCAAAAATTTATTAGATTTTAAACTTGCTTCCTTAAATGTAATTTTGACACTTTTTGTGCTTGAAACCAAACTTGATAATTTAAACTCCAAATCTTTTCCAGGTAATACGTTCATTCGTCAAACAGGGCGACAAGTACATATTAGAAAATCTTAGGAAATCTAATGGTATCGGTGTATTTATAAAACGTACCTGTATGATTGTATTAAGTATATGCATTTACCCAGTGACATAGTAATTTGGTTGACATTATCAAAGTTAATTGCTAATGATTACAAATATATCATTTTATGTGCGTATTTACTTCCTGAAAATTCTAAACTTTTAACTAATGACACTATTGAAATGTTTGATGCATAAATCATGTCCAAGCGCATATCACACGACAATGTATTTTTAGCAGGAGCTATGCTTACGGAAACATCGACTGAGAATTACTGTATAGAGATTAATACATTTCTGCCCAAATATCTGGATTGTGACGATTGAATTACATAATATTTTATCAATGTTTCTTCAGTAGATTCAAAGCAATTATCGCATAAGCGTGTTAGTGAAGAAATGTTTGCATAAGCAGAGATAAAAATTCCTTGATATGTGTAGATGTCATAATCATTCAGTATTGAATTGGCAGTTACGTAATAATAAAGATGTGGCTCCATTCACGTTTTAAATGTACATCTGAATGACTATGCTTGTTCGAGCGTGGACTTCTAACACTTTTCAAAGACTTCGTTGTCTAGATTCATTTTTAGTGACGCTCATTCCTTTTTTACCCTACCTATTTCTATCAACGGTGCGGTAAATCGCAATGCAGGTTAGAAACTTAACGGATTTTAACAACACTGAGATAAGAAAAAAGAAAAATTTATATATAAATATAGATCTCAGCATTTTAGTGAATTGTTATCATGTATTAAAGTTCAACAACGCATTGTTACGTCAGTAAATAAAACCTTTCTAAATTGTATTTTTGAGCAAGTATCGTCCCTTTAAGAATATCACTTAGCAAAACATTTAAATCGAGACGCTAAATTGTTATTCGTACTGGATTTAGTAGACCTTGGTTTGACAGAGACTGGCATACGTTAAGGATGGCATACAATAAGGCCAAGAATTTTTAAAACATGTAGTTAACACCGATTAGTGAATATAAAATAAAACCAACGTAGATTATATAATAAAATTATGAATAAATATATCGCTATTCACAACACTATTACCAGAAATAAGTTTAGATAATTTCACTCTAGAAAGCCAAGAGACTTTTGGAACACCGTGAACAAATTAGAAAAGGAACAGGAGAATCCAAACGTCTAATTGAAGAGTTGTATAAGTTGTTTCTAACAACATTAACTCAACCCCAATGGCGGATGAAATTTGTGAAGTAGCTTTTAATATCAATGCTGATGCATTACTACTGATGAAATTATTTCATGTGTTAAGAAACCTACGAATTGTACAGAGCTGTGCCAATGACATAACTGTGAAAGAATTGATAAAATTAACCTGAGATCTAATACGTCCTCTGTATGAAAGTCTTTTAACTTGATTCTTGATTCAATACTTATACCAGATGCTTGTTTGGAAGGGATTATAAGACTTATATTTAGGGGCACTGAAAACCAAATTAATCCAGAGAATTACTCTTATTTTAGGAAAATTTTTCACATCAATTTTGAACAAATGATTAACATTTTGTATGGATAGTTCTGGTATCATAGAAGAAATGCGGACAGCATTTCGTAACAAGTATTCAACAGCGAATCATATTTAGTTTTGCACTCACTCTTTGACATCCTGAAAGTAAGGAACAATAAATTCTTTTTGTTGATTTTTAAACTTCAAAACAGAGTTTTATTCAGTTTGGTTAGTTGTGTCTTTGGCAAAGACTAATTAAATACAATATTGATGAGAAATAGTTTTAAGATAATTTAAAACATGTTCCAGGGATTAAAATATTGTACTACGCAAGCTTGTAATAATGGACCTTGACAAGGGGAAACTATCTTTCCTTCACTGTTCTCTTTATTTTTTGAAGATTTAGAATTATGTTTGTATCCAAATAACAGTAAATTAATTCAAATTAAGTTTTCACATGAGGAAATGCAAATGCAACTCTAGGTGTTAATATTCACTTATGCAGCCGATAACGTACTAGCTGAGAATTAAATAAAAATCCACGAGAGATGAAATTATTTTCTACAATACTTCAATGATTGGAAATTAAATATTAATTATTGCAAAACCAAAATAATAATTTTGAGTCAAGAAAATTCAAGTATGCAAAGTCCTTTTCAGATGTCGTAGTTCAGAAGCAGTTGATCACTATAAATATCTAGCCGTTTTTTTTTTCTTCTCAAAATTCAGAAAATTTCGCAAGTCACGGGTATTATTGATCAAGCCCACAAGGCTCTTAGCCTTTAATTAAATATAATAAGAAATTTATGGATACAAAAATCTGGAGCTAAGAGGACGTTTTCATAATTAATTTTTAAGGAAAATAAAAGACTTACTAAGCATTCTAGTCTATATATTACATGCAGAATTAGGCAGGCAGCCACTACATATCTCTATCAATATCAGTTTGATTATCAATTGGCTATCACTCTGGAATGGACAAGAAAATAACCTGTCAAGTATGGTGTATAAAATTATGCGCGTAAAAATATTGATTTGAATCATTTGACGATAAATTGATTAAGACAGTTCCTCAACAGGTAGGAATATATGATTTATGGTTAAATAACAGAAATGATGACATTGGTGCCATAATGAATTATATTAAAACCCCTCTTAGATCAACATAAGTAAGATTGGTTATCTGTTGAAGAAAATCATCCAAATGACAAAATTAAAAAAATTATAAGACAAGTATAATATGTAAAACAATTTCCTAAATAAAGTATCCTTACCAATCCTGGAATTTAGGACTTCAAACCATAAATTTCATATTGACGCTGTTCGATCTAATAAAATTCCATATGAAGAAAGAAAATGACCAAATAAAAAAAATAAGCACAAAAAAGTACGAAATAAATACCAGAATAATGTTTTAGGTGATGATTTCCATAACCTCTTTGAGTGTAAATTATTCATGGATGCCAGGCTGAATTTTATCAAGAAATATCATTACATACGTCGAAATTCTGAGATATCAACACTTCATGACAAATAAAATTAAAATACTAATGAAGTTTCAGCATATTTGTTTGCAAAATTATTAACAAATCATAAAGTTAGAAGCGGTCTCGATAGTAACATATTTTAATTTCACCTTCCAACCGTTTGCTACACTTTTATAAATTAAGTGAAATAAATCAAAAGAGTTTTCATTTCATTCACTGATAGTTCACTTTTGTTCGGTACTCCTTGGTATTAAAATGTTTAAATAATCTTGCCCACCCCCCACCCCCCCATTTTCTGTGTCTTTGCGTTTTGCCTCTTCTCCCGATTAGTTTTATTAAACCATGATTGCTTCTTATTCAATAGAACTTTGATTATGCTTGGCTCATGTGACATATATGTATCATCTGAGTATCAGTTACTTCAATAAAATTTGAACTTGTCTGTTCTGTTCTAAGGTAAGTACACCCATATAGTAAACCAAGTGGCAGTACTTTGAATTGCTCCATACACCCCTGGGGAAGGATGGCATGGAAGGTGTACATAAATCAGTCGCACTAACAGCTTCGCCTTACATTTACTCCATCTACTGCGTACAATTTAAGCAGACTTCATCTGACCGGGGGGGGGGGGAGAAGGGGGGCCGGGCAGCCGACCTTTTTTGGGGGTGTGACAACCACCCCCCTGCCCTACCCCTCCTACAATCCGGGCCTTGGAAAATGTTGATTTTTAATTGAGCCTTGTGTGGTGATCAGATCCCACCCTTCCCAGTCCTCTGGTGTTGATTTCTTTGTTGCCAAAAGCCAGTCCGAGCCTGTTTGGCAAGATGAGATCCATCACTGAAGCACCACAAGGCCTAAATGCGGTCTCGTAGAGCTAAAAAAATCTCGCTGAGTGTTATGAGTTTGATGTGTAATTTTAGTATATCCGCTGACCAGGGATGTGTAATTAAATCGTTGTTATAATGATATTAATGAGTAATTCTGAGCTAACTATGGAATCTAGCACAGCTATACGTGCCCGACAACGACTAGGGGTAATTAAGAAATATCTCCCCGTCCGTGATTCTGTCAAACAGCAGTTACAACAACGCCAGGAAGCACAAGGGGAATTTACAGAAGGTACAGAACAGTTATTTAAACCAATTGTCGAACCAGGCAAAAATTGTTAAAGCAACTGAGGCAACCTTAAAAGCTCTCGAGACATTGCCGGCGGATATTACTGGTCGTCTCCCACCACCACCACCACCACCCCAGCAACATCAACCCCCGCCACTAGCAAAAAGGTAGAACTAACATAACAGATAAATTTACGGAGTAAGGTATTGCCGATATCAGGAATCAAGACCAAATACTTGATATTGGGATACCGTCGTGGAGATCAATATGTAAAACACGACTATGTTACAACTCTAAAAGCTGCAGATTGGGTTAAGGGTGTATCTCGCGTTGCTTTTAATATTCAGCAAATTATATCTGAGGAAGATGTTCATAAGTTTAAAAAAAAATTCCGGGCAGTAAATGAACATTCTGCAATGGTAAGACAGGAAATGGAAGAAAAAAGAGGTGAGAAGTAAAGTTGAATAAGCAAGGGATAGGAGAAAATCAGGCGTAACAACAAGATCTGAAACAAGGAAAGAAAGGCAGAGGCTGAGTTAGGTGACTCCTCCCCTAGCGCTCTGGAACCACATGACGTATCATCATCTGAAGAGGTAACCGGAAGTGGCCTTGCCACTCGCGATCGTGGTCGTAAAAAACAAACATCGTCGACGATTTACGATAAACTTTTGTCGCAATAACGTCCTCGCTGATGTTGACCGACTAGAAATTTTGATGGGTGGAAGACGAGCCGGCAATATTTCCCACGAAATCATCAATGAAGCAGCTGTTACCTGTCAGCGTGTGTTTAACGGTGGCGCCATGGAGAGCAGCATTTATCGAGCACTAATCGATGAAATTACCGACTATTACCACAGTCACTGATCAATTAGATCGGCGATAACAAAATAACATGATTTTACACAATGCTCAACGTAGACCTGAAATGGACAGGGAGATAAAATCACATTACCAGTATATAAAGTTATCTACGGAGATAGGATTGGTGATGTTGTTCAAGTGTTGTCTAAAAGGATAACCCCAAAAGCAATCCCGATTGCAAGACAATTAGGCATGAAAGCCATAAAGCTATTGGCACTGTTGGTGATGCCGCTGGTGAAACGTTTAATGCTGTCAAGCAATTAATACGACGATTCTAGTAAAGCTGACCAGTACCGAGGTGATGCCCGCAAGTCTCAGTAAAATAATAAATAAAGCTGCAAATGAACGACTAAAAGAATTAGCTGGTGTGACGTCACTGACGAACAAAAAAGTCGCCGAGAGAGAACAAAATATAGCCGCAAGTCTGATAGCGGGAAATGGCC
>JAECUM010024749.1:0-54655 GCA_016617855.1 Megalonaias nervosa
ACACACACACACACACACACACACACACACACACACACACACACACACACATATATATATATTGCGGCTTAGGGGTTGGGCTAGGGAAGTTGCAAGCTATTTTCCCTAATGGTAAATATTCTCAGCGCAACATAATTTACTAAAACGTTTGTTGTCGTAATCGCTTCAAACAGAACTCTATGATTTTAAAGAAAATAAAAGAAATAAAGTAAGAAAGAAAGAAAGAAAGAAAGAAAGGAAGGAAGAAAGAAAGAAAGAAAGAAAGAAAGAAAGAAAGAAACTTACACTTGGAAATTATAGTTAAAATAATTATACTTAACATGTTCCACTCCCCCAACCCCGCACTTGTATTGGAGATGTCAGCCACAAGAATAACAGGGAATCAAGTTTTAATCTTTAAAAGAATAACTTTGAACTCATGAAAATTTCCTTTCATCTAAACCATATTTTCCAATGATGTGTCTCTAATGACTCGTTTTTAACATATGTCCCGCGAAAGTGGTAAATAAAATAATAAATAAAATTTACATGTCGAAAAGTCCCCAGTGCTTATACGTATAAAACTTGTATGATTTTATCTAGAAAAGGAAGAACAAGATAACATTGATGCAAAGCATCAAATCGTCCGCAGCAAAGTATTTTAATGACTCAATATAGGCTACAATTACATTAAGTGGTGAAAAATATTTATGTGAAACAACTGATTAAACCGTGCAATCAAAATTGTGACATTATATCATTACACGTTTTTGCAATTATGACGATTATTTTATATTAATAGGTAATAAGAAGTATTTTTATGACCGACCAATCTTTTGGAGAGTGTTTGTTTCGGAGTTTGATTAAAAATGAATGATGATACTTCCAAATCCCCAGTAAGCAACTGTCAAAAGTTATCGCAAAGAGAGGGCGACAATAACCAGAGGTCTCACGAGTCAAGGGGAGGGGTGCACATTTCCAGTTACTTCCCTTTGATCTCTCGTCTGCTGAATGTGATATAATAGCTGCAGAGACAGGAATCTTTTGCTCTTTGAAATTTTCTTGACATTTGTATTGACACTAGTTGTGCACCGATTAAGTTTGGTATTAATATGTATAAACGCTTTGTAGGAGATCTGGCATTGATTCACACAGATCTATACCAGTTTCCAAAATATAATTGGCACATAGGCTTGACGTTCCCACCCCCCTCCCGTTCCCTTATATATGTGTGTCAGCCACAAGATCTGCAAGGTGGCTGGCGTAAGCTAGATGTTGAAAAAAAAATATCAATAGCCTGAAGGGAAAAAAAGTCATGTCAAGTGACACAAGTTCTTCGGGTTACTCTCATGATCCATTCTGAACACCAGTCTATATCTATGATACTATATAAGAAACAAGGTAAGTAACTTCCAAGTACTACAAGGCATGGGCGCCCGCAGTATGGGTCAAGGGGGGTCACGTGACCCCCCATCATACTGCATATATATATATATATAAATTCCGACAAGTTTAATCATGCAAATGAAGCTGAAAATATGTCACAAGATTCTGTTCAAAACGCTTAATAAATATTAGCTTTAGTTTCAAACTGCTTCTTATACTAACTCTCCCGGCCGTGACTTACTGACCGCCCCTGAAAATCCTGACCCTCCTACCCTGCACAAAGTCCTGACCCCCCCCCTGCAAAAAATCCTGCGGGCGCCCATGCTCCAAGCCACACCCGGCCCTAGACAAGGTCCAGTGTCGGAACTGATCATAAGAAAACTTTTGTGCCGTGGTGTGATTTTTGTTTCAGCCACCTGTGACTGATTAACAACAAATATAAAGTTTCTTTCATTAACATGAATTGGGGCTCGTTATACTGTTCACATACATCACGGGTTTTGCTCTAGGAGTAAATTATTTTCAACACATTTTTAGGCCACCAAAATTAATTTGTTTTAAATGTCGGCTTTCATGTTTACAACGAAAGCACCGGCATGGTACAAGATTCGAATCGGAACGGACTGAGCCAGCTACCATGAATCCAGGCCCGGCCCTAGGATGTGTGGGGCCCAAGGCAGCAAGCGATGAGCGCGGGGCCCCAAGCAAAAAGACTGAATTGCGGATAAGCGCGGGGCCCAAGGTGGTTGCCTCGTTCGCCTTGCCCTAGGGCAGGGCCTGACCATGATGTATTCTTAGGAAAGGCAATTTATTCATATGGCCTTGGGACAACGTAACATACTTAATGTTGCTGCACTGTCAAAGATCAAACCAAATAACTTGAATATCTACCATGTTTTAGTTCAGTACATGATTTTTCTAGAATTGTAAAATAAATAAAGATTGCATGTTTTCTATATTATCGGAGTATACAGAATTGAAAATAGAGAAAATATATATACAAGGTATAAATGTTAGATTTTATTAATGAAAGCAGAGAAAATACTGGTAGGTGAGATTGCCATTCTGAGAAAAGGTTAATCACGATTGCCAGTGCCATCTAGTGGTGATAGATGTTGAATGTTGACAGGGAGATAACACATTGTCTATTGTAGAATTGAAAATGGGTGTGGGGAATTCAAATTCCATTTGGAAAATGGTGGAATTTTCTGAATGCAGGAGGGATTTTGTGCTGAAATAAAGGTCCAACTTAAAATTCTGATACACAATTTTTGCACATTCTGTTGATATTTTGGTGCATTTTGAAAAATTTGTTTGAATTATGTATATGATGCTTCTTAGAATAGACTCTGAGTGAAATGGTGAGGAAAATCCTTATTTTTCTTCCTTTAATTGTATAGTATCTAACAAAAAGACCAAATGCATTTGTATTTTAATGTTCCTATAAGATCTGATTCAACCTTGACCTTCATCAGATTACACTGTTCAGTACAATGTATTAATGGGGCACTTACCTTATTGTACTTGCTCTTTCTGTTCAGTTTAATATTTCCATCAGTTTAACTGATCATATGATATTACTGTTTTATCACGTTCAGTTGAACTTGTAGATAAATACTTCTCTCTTTATAGGTCATATATTGAAAACTGAAGTAGACTATAGTAAAAAAAGCTCTGCATAATGGATGCCAGTCTTACCTGTATTATGAAATAAACTGTAGGCTTTGATTTTTTGAAGGAAAGTAAATTATCTGTTTGTATCACACACCAGCTGTTACTATATATGTATTACTTGTTAGAGATTTGATTTGTAATAAAGTATACCAAATTTCAAGAAACACTGTCAGTGTGGTGCAATGGATTAAATGTATAAACTGTATGGTTTGTAATTTTACATATTATCTTTTATTTATTCTGTATTATGTATTGTTCTCTTTATGCTGTAGATAAACTGAGAACATTTTTTTAAAAAGATTTTGATGTCTCTAAGGATGGGCAGAGTAGTCTGAATTTTGTGTATTTAACTACCTGTCTTGAGAGACCAGAATCTCCATGCTCAGAATTATGAATTATATAGTGTTATGACCTGTTACAAGAAACCACCTGTCTTGAGAGACCATTATTTTTTGGCAGAAGGGGTGGTATTTCAAAACAGGTTCTACTGTACATTGATTTCTTTTTTCACCTGGATCAATATTATGTTAGTTCCAAGTTTGTGAAAATTGCAAAATACATGTACGTACTATAAAGAAATAATATGATTTGCAGTTTCATACATCAACTTCATTGTTTCATGTTGTAAATTTAATATTTGTGTTTTGGGTGTGCAAATGTTGGGAATTATTTGTATGAATTGATCCATGCTGTTCTGGGCATGTAAATTTTGTGAGGTATTTCTAAGAATTGATCTGTCATTTTGGATGTGTACATTTTGGGAGGAATTTGCATGAATTGATCTATGTCACTTTGGGTATGTACATTTTGGGAGTTATTTACATGAATTGATCTGGCAGTTTGGGTGTGAATATTTAGGGAGGTGTTTTCGAGTACTGATCTATACCATTTTGGATGTGTACATTTTGGGAGGTGTTTTGCATAAATTGATCCATGTTGGAATAGATTCATAGTGACTGAGCTTCTGCACGCTTTAGAGAGGGGCAATGGTGACTCTGTAATTCGCTTGCTGGACTCGCAACCAGAAGGGTGCAGGTCTTACTCCTGCCCAGACCTGACCAGGTCAGCAATGTTATTGTGTTTCAGGTTGAGGCAGTTTACCTCAATAGATGTGTTGTTAAGCAACCAAACAAACCCCACACAAACTGCATGTTTCAGAAATTTGGAAATTTTCAATATGGGGTAAATACATATTTAAATATGAATGCAGGCATGAACATTTATAATGTTCCACTATGAATGTGGTATGGGCATATAGTGTTCCACTATGAATGCGGTATGGGCAGATAGCGTTACCCATTTTAGTCTATTTGTCTTTCTGTCCTTCCATAGGATTAAGTCCTGTGCTTGGGTTAAGTTTTCATGGCTGTGGTGGGGCATTTGTGTTTAGTGAACACGTTTATAGTTGCATGCAATATTTGCTTCTGCAGAACCTGCACCTGAATGTGAACAGCATAGATCTTGAATGGCAGTTGTAGAATGTTTGGCAGATCAGGTTCTATACAGTTGTAGAATGCTTGGCAGATCAGGTTCTATACAGTTGTAGAATGTTTGGTAGATCAGGTTCTATACAGTTGTAGAATGTTTGGCAGATCAGGTTCTGTACAGTTGTAGAATGTTTGGCAGATCAGGTTCTATACAATTGATTCTCTGTGATTTCAAGAAACAATCATTGGACACAGAACCTTTTACTACTTTGATTTCACCATTGTTTGTATGGAACATTTTACAAAAGTATGGTGTATGGCATATGCTTTAAGATACCAGTTTTAGCAGCAGAGCTTTTTCCTTCAAGTATAGATAGTTCCCGAATGATGTCATCAGTCGCCATGTTTGTGGTCAGCTGGCAGATTTACTGTTGACTTTATATGGTGTTTGGAAGTTGAAATAAATTCATTGAATCTCAAGATACTTTTACAAAACTTACATACATAAACAGAACGCAATTCAAGATTTCTGTTAGTATCTATATTTGTGATTTATAAGTTGACTTTGCTTCAGTGTGCCTCGTTGGTGATCGCATATAGGAGAAACTGCCAGGTTGCCCATCGTCCAGGTAAAGTGGGCAAAATATCGTCTGCTAGTGACGTCATCGGGAAGCATCTATACTGCATACAGGTTCTAAGTATTTATTGGCTTTTATCTCCATCACTGAAGTGCATGAGAATGTTTTACTGCACTCAATTCAAGTATCTGTTTGATTTATGAGTGTGTCAATTGTATGTGAATCCTGCTAGTTTGCTGTGTGATGAATTGTTTACAAATAAAGAGAACCAAGAGGACTTATGATCATTCTGAATAACAGATGATAGATAAAACACTATGATCTTGCATCAGTCAATTCATGTGAACTACTGTTGATGTAGATAAGGGAATGTTAGAGCTAATTAGATGACAGTGACAAGCAAACTATTGACGGATGGGTAAAATTATAGACTGGATTCTGAGAAACTTCTAATAGAAATCCAAAATGATAAACAGATTACAGATCCTGATCTTTCAGTGTATCATGTGATGGTAGATTAGTGTCTGCAAAGTTTGCACTCTGGCTCCTGTTCTGTACTGGCAGATATGCTAATGATTGGCCATTCCTATTTTTTGGTATTTTAGGTATTGTCAAAGTCCAGCCAGGACTGGTCATCTGAAAACTCTGAACTATCAGATTGAGTTTCCACTATCAGCCAATCAGAAATGATCTTTCAGATTGAGTTTCCTCTATCAGCCAATCAGAAATGACCTTTTAGATTGTGTTTCCATTCTCAACCAATCAGAAATGACCTTTCAGATTGAGTTTTCTCTATCAGCCAATCAGAAATGATCTGACAGATTGAGTTTTGACTATCAGCCAAGCAGAAATGACCTTTCAAAATTGGGTTTCTGCTATCAGCAAATCAGAAATGACCTTTAAGAAGAAACATCATTTGTGATTGGTTGAAACAAAAGATCTTAAAACTCAAACTGAAGAAAGTTATGATTTCTACAGTTCTGCACACCACAGAAAAATGGTACATCTTTTACTTCTTAGTGAAAACTATTTGAAAGATACCTTTATGTGATGGCATTTGTCAAAAGAGGGCTCTAATAAGACTCCTTCAATGAAAACCCCAATATTTATTATCCAACACAGGTTAAGACTTTTGTCTAGATGATCATGTCTCTTCTTGTGAATAGCAGTATTGTTGGCAAAGAGTTTCCCACCTGAGATGACCTCTTCTCAGGTGAGATAACAGCTTTGAAATCAACAACTCAAAGACTGGAGCACTAATAGAATTATCTGCCCTAGACCTGTTGATATATTATCTCCTTGACATTTCAGTCCCTGATAAACTCATTATATTTTCGTAGGCACATGTCAACAGTGAAGATGCATCTGAAAATAAGATTGTGATGCTAAGTAGTTAAGTGGAATCTACAGGAAGGTTGGATCTGGTGGATAATTGACTAGCACTGGGGGTGGACTAGTTGAAAGGTAATGTATAGATGGTACATTCCATTTCTGATATTTTTTTTGTTGATATAAAGGACATTTTTCCTTCAAAGTGGCTTGAATGTACCTTTTTCTATTTACAATTCTTCAGTTTCTGTATTTATGTGTTTGTTCCCTTGTCTGTCCAGCCACCCATTCCTTATCTGTACTGTTATTTCCAGGAAACCCCTCCCCAAACTTTAAACTGTTTACAATACAGTGGTCCCCTACTTATATGGCAACCCTTTCTGCACTGGTAAAGTGGCCTTATAAGATGGTTGGCATGTAGTAAGAAAGCTTCATATAACTTCAAAGCATTTAAAAGTAACACAACATTATTGAACCCATATTTCTTGTAAACATCAGTGTGGATAGATAATGATACAATAATAATCTTAGTGGTACATGAACTTTAGCCAGCACTTCTTTCAGTAATGAAAACCTGACATTGGGGAAAAAGACATTGGATTACTTACCTTAGAGTATGAATTAAATACTGGTTCTGGACACATAATAAAATAAAATGTAGCTGCTTGTGAGGGGAAAATTTTACATTTTCACACTAATATTCTGCCTGCTCATTGTGTTAGAGGGGTGTCTGTTCTTGAGGGATACTTTTGAACACCAATTTGTCAGTGCCATGGGATTCTGGTTGTAAAATGTGGGTGACAGCTGATTGGCGGCCGTTCAAGAGGGGAACCGCTGTACCTCTATAAAATTTAGTTTGCATATTAGACTAGTGCAGATGTGCCATTTGCTGTTCACAGGCCTTCAGTTTCAAAATTTTTAACATTTTCTTCTGTTTCTTCACCCAACAGTACGCATATTGGACTATGGATCTAAATTTGGCTTTTGCTATTCACAATTCTATAGTTTAAATATGTCTGTATTTTTGTCCATTAATCCTTCCAGCTATCTGTCAATAATCCACACTCATTTTGTTTGCAAAACTATTAACAGATCTTGTTGAAATTTAGTATTTCTTTGTACTAGTGGTGAAGATATGCCTTTGGCATTTCGTGATTCTTCAGTTTAAATGTATTTTTACTTTCTTTTGTCAATTTGTCTGTTTAGTCATCCAGTAATCCAGCCATCATTCTTACTTTTATTTTCAGAGCAAACTGCAAAATCATTCAAAATATTTCAATGAAGCTTTAAACATATATTAGCTGATGGTACATTTCGTGTTAGGAGTTCTCAACTTTGAATATATTTTAGATTTTTGTCCATTAAAGTATCAGTGGATTATCCTAATCATTTACCAACATGAATAAGGTTACAAGGGAACCAAGTGCAAAGGTGTACTCAGCCGCTCAGTACTCTATACTCTCTTGTTCAATAGAGAGGGTTCATCTTGGAGAAGTCAGATAAAAAATTTTGCACTAATCTTAAAATTCCTAAATTGGCACTCAGTGGATCAATTAAGGATGGCTAGAATTTTAGTGATTACTTGCAGTAAAATTACAGCCTAAAGATTTTACTGATAAATCAGTAGTAAATAGAGTTTTGATGTTGTTTTTCTCAAAATGATGGTTCATCTCCTTTGGAAAAATAACCTTGTTTTATTCTGAATCAGAAATTACACAAGAATATTTCCACATTCACATGCAGAAGCGGTGATGTAATACACAATGTTGTCACTGGTATGTGTGACATGTTTTGAAATCTCTTGCAAATTATTCCCATTGGAATTATGAAGTGAATATCCAATCAATTAACCACCTACCCGCTCACCTGTCCTCACTCACTCTTCTCATTGTCGATGCCAACATCCATCTTTTCCATCTCTTTTTTTTCCAGAGGTACTTTGGTAACTCTTGCTTATGCTGAGGTCTATGTTTTTGGACCACATGGAGCATGAATTAATAAGGGAGGTGTGTGCATGTGTATATATCACTAGTAATCCAGATGTGCTTCTAACTGAGAAATCATGAAGCTTTGTTATCATATCCTGCTACATACAGTTAAGCGTGCAGTGTTTAAGTGCGTAAACATCTTTGTTTAGTTATTGCTTGTAAACATTTACAAAATTACTAAATATTAGTGACACATTGATATATGTTAGCATCTCTGCTTAAGATGATGTTTTGTTAATTGATTTTTCTTATTGTTAATTGATTGATGGAAAAAAACAATTGGTTGTATGTATATATATATATATATATATATATATATATATATATATATATATATATATATATATATATATATACACAATAATTGATGGGGCTACATTATGATGGACAATGATAAAAGTAACAGTATTTGTTAAGAAAATCCAACAATGGTAAAGACGTGCAGCAAATGGAACAGTCAGAAGTTGAGTGAGATACAGCATGCGCATTTCGAAAGCTGTCAGTTGTTCCATAAGCTTAAAAGGTAGATAGCAGGAAAGGTTGAGTTTCTAATTGTTTCAGTTATACTAGACTGTAAACACATTCAGAAATTTAGCCTAATTTACATCTGTACAGTAATTGATGGGGCTACATCATGATGGACAATGATAAATGTAACAGTGGTTAAGACAATCCAACAATGGTTGTTAAGACAATCCAACAATGGCTGTTAAAACAATCCAGCATATTTCATTGAAACTTTTGGCATCAATCAACCATGCTTAACAAGTTTAGTAAAATTCAATAAATAATTTATTTCCCTTGAATACAAAAAGTGAAAATTTAAAAGGAACAGGACTGTGAATTAAATACCAAATAATCCTGAATGTTACATCACAAGTCCTAAAGTATAGAGTGTTCCAAATGAATTTGAGGTCTTGAATGTGCTGATGTACCAGTAGCCTGGAATGTTTCAAGGTGCAAGCAGTCTTGCTGTATCACATTGATATAATCAAGAATGTCTGTGAATGAATTCACAATAATTCCAAAATAGTGATTCAGTACAACATGTCAGTGAACACTTTAATTCCAATGAATAATTTGAGTAAATAATTCCTCTCAAATTATAACTGAACACAACTAAAATACTGAGCCAGTGTGCCCACTCCTTGCTCCCAGACATACTTTTTTGTTCCACTCAAAATTAAAAAATATGCCTAATTTTTTCGTTAAGTGATGTCCACCCATGCCTCTGTGGGCTCTAGCAATGGCCAGAATCACAGAAGGTGATAAAACTGTAACATGGCAATGAATGTCTATTTTAAGATGTTGTATCTGGAAATGAAAAAGTTGAATGTTTTTGATTGACTGCTGAGTTGCAGTGTAAAGTATTTGATGGCTGTTAGTTAACATAATTTTGAGGTTAAGTAATGGCAAGGAAGATTTAATTTATTTTGAGGTTGAAAAAAATGACAAAAGAGTCTAAATTTATGCGATTACAAAAGTTGTCATTTAATTAATATTTTGTTAGTATGGAAAGAAAGTGATTCTGAAAACAGGTATTTATTATAATAAAAACTGGTAGATAATGAGTGAACACTGAAGTTTAATAAGAGCATGATCTGGAATGGAAAATTCAATGGTACAGGTGCATTTTAGGATACACAAAGATTCAACATGTTAATGTTTTCATGAATTACTTGAGCAAATGATAAAAGTTTTATTGCAGTAATGTAAGTGTCCAAGGAAAATATGAATAGTACAGTGCAAACCAGAACATTACAGTGGCAAAACTGTTGAAGCAAACAAGATTATCTTAATTGTTTAGAACTATTAGCACATTGTATACTAATTTGTCTCTCTCTAATGTGTGATCCCCAAATTGAGATGCTGGGGGACACATTGTCCCTTGCGCTTGGGATGCTATGTGCAGCGTTAAAACCAACTTAGGCCTCATGTTATACCATATATAATCTATTTTCAGTTAAATATCATTGACATCACCAGTCTTTGCCATCCTTAGCTAGATAGCGCGTAAGAGTAATCTGAGATGGTGTTGCCTTACTATACACCCATCCTCTTCTGTCCACTGGATCATACTGTCCATTTCATAATGTTGGTAAAGTTATGAATTGAATTAAATTGGTTAAGTTTGGTGCTATTATTTGTTACTAGTTTTATTTAACTTATTTCTTGTACATTTTGAACCCCAATAATTAACTTGGTTTTACAAACCCGATCTTCAGGTTTTTATTTACTAAATATTATGACCATTGTCTATGTTGCATTATCCCAGAGTATTAGGCTCAGAGGGCAAGCAGCAAAATATCTGAAGCCGGATTTTGTTTTCTTACCTTTTAGGAATCGACTAGTGTTTGTATGCTTATCAAGGGTTATATCTACCAATTGTATCTGGATGAGGTCACTCGAAGGTCAAGAACATGCTTATTCTTGAAGATATTTAGGAACCACAGTAGCTTAGTTCGTAAAGTGTTGGACTCATAATCCAAAGTCATGGGTTCAGTACTCACTCACACCAGCCTTGATGTGTTGCCTTGGTGTGTCATTGGGAAAAGCACTTGGCTCCCATTTCTTTGGCATGATATAGCCAAGAATGTGGTAAAAATGCTGTAAAGGAAAAACTACCCCAAAACAATCAACCAGCCAATATTAAAGATATATCTTTTTAAAAATTGTTTCTCTGATATGAATGATCAGAACTGTATTAGTAAAATGAAATCTGATTATAAAGATATATAATATGAATCAAAGAAGAAATTCATTATTATCACTTTATTTTACACACATACCAATTACTAGCATGTGCTTGGTAGAGTGCAGGAACATATATATATATATATATATAAGAATGGTGCTATGAGTCATAAGGATGCAGCTGTAGCCACCATTTATATGGCTTGTACCATATGGACTCATTTAATAATGAAAATGTTGATTCTCTTTAAATCAGATTTACCTCCCCTTTGTAGGTATTTTGATAATCAAATTACTATGGGGTGGAAACATTTATTACATAGTTCTTTTGAGCTGAAAATTATTGGGATATTAAAATATAGTTTTGTTTATTTTAGATAGTTATACAAATTGTTATATTGATTGAGAAATATTTCTTTGAAAATCATTTGAAATTTAGAAAAATGCTTCTTGGCTAGATAGTGTGTAGCAAAATATCTGCCATGGGGGAGGGATCTCTTGCCAGAAAGGAAGGTAACTTGCACTGTGCTAAAAGTGAACTTTCCCCATGTGTAATGCATACACACCTAACTTTGAACAGTGTAGACCCAGATATGTTATCTCATAATGCCTCGGCAGATCAGGGTCTGTACTAAAGTTTAACGTATATCAAACAATATACACCCTGATCTTTGCAATCTGGATCTCTGTGATTCATTATTTCGATGCATAAAATCACAACTAGAAGAAAAAGGTTAGACCCTGATCTTTGCAGTCTGGTTCAATGCCATTCATACTTTAGATGGATGAAATTACCTATAGAACAAAAGTGTAGACCCTGATCTTTCCAGTCTGGTTCTATGCCAATCATAATTTAGATACATGAAATCAAAATTAGACAAAAAAGTGTAGACCGAGATCTTTGCAGTCTGGTTCTATGCCATTCATTATTTAGATACAAGAAATTACACATAGAATAGAATGTATACACCCTAATCTTCTGGTCATTTTTTGTACCATTAGATCTGGGTCTTATAATTATTTTTAAAAGTAGAGCGCTTAGAGTAAATGTTCAAATATAATAACTGTACTTAGTGAACCATATCAATTGAATTGTAATCAACTTAGAACTGAGTGGGTGAATGCTAACTCTAGAGATCAGCAGAAGGTATCAGTAATAGTTTTTCTTTCTTACCTTTGTTGGCACAAATGTGTCAGCAAATAGTTTTTCTTACTTGTGTTGATACAAAGGATGATGAATAAACTTTTGTTCTGGCAACAGCAGTAGCAACATCAAGCAAAGTATCAGCATGCTGATTACAGTACTCCCTCAGACTAAAGCATGCTTACCACCGAGTCAATGAGCCCTTTTGGTACAAAGTCTTGCACACTTACCACTGACTCCGAGAGGCTATTTGGTCACAAGTCTGACATACTTACCACTTAGTCAATGAACCCTTTTGGTCACAAGTCTAACACACTTACCACTGAACCTCAGCAGCTGTTTCTTCCTTTAGTTGCCAGTTACAAGATGTAGAAGAGTGTACTAGACCTAGCTATTCTGCATCCACAAGCCTTTAATGGTTTCATAGAACTGAGTGACTGAATACTACATATATGGATCTGCATAAGGTACATCTATCAGTATATATTTATTGTGTCTCACCAACGCTAACACAAAGGGAAATATATAATGTCTGTGGTGACAGGGAAAGCGTCATATAATATTATCTTGTAACTTTTATTATAATCAGTTTTAACATTTTTGAAGAGGCCCTGGGGGCCAAATGGTTAAAGATGCTTGCCTTTGCAGATCACCAACAGCTCATCTTTGTACACATGGGTTTGAGTCTCAAGTTTGACCAGTGTCGGGATGAGAGAACGTTTGCCTTTATCATCCTGTAGTTCAGTGGTTCTTCCTGGGATTTTTCCGGGTGTATCCTCCACGGGATATACTGACCACTGTGTATAGCCTGTCATGTGCTGAAAGTTGGCATTAAACCTTAAAAAAAGCAAAAACAACAACAACAATGGCAGTTGTGAAAGTCTAAGTTTATTGTATCTGAGTCTGTGGGCAAGATATGAAGGTCTGAGATTGCAAACTGGTCAGTTTGTCTATCAATTGTGGATGGCATATGTTGCACATTAGCTGTGAATGGTTGAATGTGGAATTTTTTATCTACTTGTATCACATAAGGTGTGAAAAAACAGGAAATGTAATTGTTAACTATGAGGTATATAAATTTTTACACTAATTATCCCCTTTCTACACCCAGTTAAATCTGAAAGGTAATTGACCAAATGTCAAGATTCACATGTTAATTAATGGATCAGTCAGGACCCTCGATCAAAGAACCAATTATTTCCCAAGGAGATGCAGCTTTACTTGATGTTTGTTAAGTATGGATTGGCCTCGTGTCAAACTTGTCTGCTTTTTGATAATGAGGTCTTAACCTTTAAATGTTTTCCAAAACCCTTTTCTTTCTTTTTCAGTGATAGTGATACTGCCTGTATTTCCTTTGACCTTGACCTTTGTTAAGCAAAGTATCTACTAACAATGTAAGAAATAATGAGCAATTTAGTTTAGTCTTTCATAGCAAAGGAACAAAGCCAGTCATTTATGCTGAAGCTCAAGTATACACCATACTAACTGATCTGGGTTGATCCAATGGTAGGATTCAAACCTGCACTCATTTGGTGTCAAGTCTGGCATACTAACCACTGAACAACCATGACTCCTACCTCCTTTAGTTGTCTCATTTATTATTCAGGAAAGAGCATCATTCCTATCCTCTGTTATCAAACGTACAGGAGATATGTAAGAAAATCTGTGTGAAACACTTTCGAAAGTGTTTTAAATGCATTATTTTTTAAACACTTTTAATTAGGAAGATCTATTAAGACAAAAGGAAACCCAAATTAAAATAAAACCAAGCTTTGTATGCCCCAGAAATCTATTATATCATCTTTTTTAAAACTAGATTGATGGACATCAGCTTTTATGGAAGTTTTGATAGAAAAGTTTTGATTGAACAGTGTTAATCTGTACTAGTTTCATGACACCATGCTAAAAATATTCTCTCACTGTGACATATTCATGTAATAAATCCAGATCAGGGTTTATTCTAGAACTAAAAATTGTTGAGGGACGTTTCTCCCACAATTTAAACAAAAAATTTCTGAGTATAGGAGAGGTTTAATGAAGAAATAAAGATAGGGGTGTACAGTATGATTTTAGATTTTAATGCATTTGGTTGATTTTCCTGAGCAGTGTTATAGAAATGGTCGTGAATTCTGCAAATGTGTTCTGTTCTAAAATAGACTTGTAAAGATGATATGTTACAATACTGTATATATCAGTGCTATCAAGTAATGCATAAATGTTAATATTATGTCACAAAATATATCAAAGTCATCAAGTAATGCATTAATGTTAATATTATTATACAACATGTATCAAAGTCATCAAGTAATGCATTAATGTTAATATTATGTTACAAGATATTTCAGGGTCAACAAGTAATGCATTAATGTTAATATTATGTTACAACATATATCAAAGTCTTCAACATATATCAAAGTCATCAAGTAATGCATTAATGTTAATATTATTATACAACATATTTCAACATCTTCAAATAATACATTAATGTTAATATTATTAATGCATTAATGTTAATATTATGTTACAACATATATCAAAGTCTTCAACATATATCAAAGTCATCAAGTAATGCATTAATGTTAATATTATTATACAACATATTTCAACATCTTCAAATAATACATTAATGTTAATATTATTAATGCATTAATGTTAATATTATGTTACAACATATATCAAAGTCTTCAACATATATCAAAGTCATCAAGTAATGCATTAATGTTAATATTATTATACAACATATTTCAAAGTCATCACGTAATGCATTCATGTTAATATTATTATACAACATATTTCAACATCTTCAAATAATACATTAATGTTAATATTATTAATGCATTAATGTTAATATTATGTTACAACATATATCAAAGTCTTCAACATATATCAAAGTCATCAAGTAATGCATTAATGTTAATATTATTATACAACATATTTCAAAGTCATCAAGTAATGCATTAATGTTAATATTATTATACAACATATTTCAAAGTCATCAAGTAATGCATTCATGTTAATATTATTATACAACATATTTCAAAGTCATCAAGTAATGCATTCATGTTAATATTATTATACAACATATTTCAGAGTCATCAAGTAGTGCATTAATGTTAACATTATTATACAACATGTATCAAAGTCATCAGCTAATGCTTTAATGTTAATATTATTATACAATATGTATCTAAGTGATCAAGTAATGCATTAATGTTAATATTATGTTATAACATCCATCAAAGTCATCAAGTAATGCAATAATGTTAATATTATGTTACAACATATATCACAGTCATCAAGTAATGCATTAACATTCATATTATATTACAACATATCATAATATTAACATATTAACAGGAGATGCATCTTGTTGTTGCAGAAGAGAGTACATGTCCTTTTCAAGACATTGATGGTACAGTGTACATGTATTTAGCACTGCTGGTCACAGACCAGAAGAGATTATAATATGGCCTGTTCTAAGTTGTCTGTTGGCCAACATTCTCTTTGGCATACGTTTCTTATTACTACTCCTCCAAAGGTACTTGCAGGATTGCCATGAAACTTTACACAAACATTCATCCCATAGTCTAGTTGGTCTTGAATGAAAATTGTGCTGCTCACAAATCCAATATGGCCACCACAGTGGCTATCTTGAAAATCTTGTTTGCTAATCTTCCAGAATGGATGGTCAAATCAGTATGGAGTTTTTACACTGAAAGACTTTGTGTGAGTGTTAGTTGGTCCTAAGTCAAAATGGTGATGATGTACTATCCAGTATGGTCACCAAAGCAGCCATCTTGAAAATCTTCCAATAGCTTCTTGTCTTGGAATAGATGGAAGACAGTGGTGTCAGTTGTGCATCCAACATGGACATCCTGGCAGCCATCTTGGAGAGCTTGTTGCTGCTACTACACTGCAGAACAGAAAACCATATTGACATATAGTTTTCTCTAGAATTCACTTTAAAAATGTCCTGTGAGTCCTAAAAGAAAATGTTTCTACTCAGACATCCAATATTGCCAGCAGAGTGGCCATTTTTAAAATCTTGAAATTGCTTCTGAATTGATGGTCATATGAACATAGGGTTTTCATTAAGACTTCTTATGTCTGGTCAGTCCTAAATGAAAATGATGCCAATTTGCCATCCACTATGCCTGTCATGGCAGCCATCTTGAAAATCTTATTATTGCTACTCCTCCTGAATGGAAAGTCATATGAACATGGAGTTTTCAGAAGACTTCTTTTGATGTCTTGGTGGGTATAAATAAAAATGGTGCTGATCTGAAATCCAGTATTGCCACCCATTGCTATTCCTATTCTCCTGAATGGAAGGTTGAAATATTGTGTCCATTATGGCTGCTGCAGTGGCCATCTTGACAGTCCCATCACTACTCTTTCAAGATAGAAAATCTTTTCTTTTACCAGAAAATTAGTCTAGTTTGTACAAAAGGAAAATGATACCAGTCTGATATCCAGTAAGGCCACCATCTTAAAATCTTGTTACTGCTTCTTCTCCTAAATGGAAAGCCATCTTGATATAGGATTTTCACTAAAAGACGTCTTATGATACCTAGTTGGTCCTGAGTGAAATTGACGCAGATCTGCCTTCCAATATGGCCACTATGTCATTGATGGTTACCACTCTGTGGATGGCTTGTACTTGGTGTAAGGAAGATCTCCATTGATTTAAGGCTCTAAGGTTAAGGTCACTGTAAATGAAAGGATAAAAATAGTTTTTACACAATTACTCAAGCTCTTTAATTGTCCACAGTTACCAAAGTTTGATGATAGTTTGCACTTGGGGTAAGGACCTTATCAATTTCAGGTCAAAAGATGAAAGGTCAAAGTCAGTGTGATTGAAAGTAGAACAAAGGTCAAGATCACTCAGACTGAAAGAATATGGCTTTCACACAATAACATTAGTTTCACATCATAAACCTCAACCAGAGTCTGTGAATGGCTTGAAAGTAATATAAGGAAGAAGCCAGCTGATTTTGGGGTCAATTGTCAAAAGTCAGGGTCACTGACAGAATGAAGAAAAATGGTATCTGCACAAATGTTTTTTTATTTATCTATATAGATATTAAACTTTGGGTGTTCATATAATGTGCCATACTTGATACTTTTGTTACTGTTCATGCATTTAATTAGATGATTGTATACATGTAATTTAGTGCTTCATCCATACATAAAGGTCACTGTGTGGCATTACACATGGCTTAGGTTATGTTTTTGTATTTAAATCATGTCCAGTTTTCGTGCATGCTGTGTGTATGCTATCCTTTCAAAACTCATAAAATTTGGTGAGTGGTGTGCATCTTGATTATTTCTTGGGTGAATTTATATTTCAGTCCAAAACCTTGATAAATGGATGCATCTGAATTGTACTACACCATTATAAGCAAAGAAGGTCACTGTGGTGTAGATGTTTAGTGTTTCTGACATGGATCAAGACTTTTGGTGTTTGTAACTACATTGTACATACATCCTAGCCTTTTCAGAAGGCTCTTTCTGACTAGTGCTTTTAGAAGTAAGCATAAATGTTTATTCAGCCTTAAACATTCAATATTTTAATGATAATGACCATATGTTGTATATATTGTGATAGGTTACCCTCAACAGGTCAACTGTATATTGTACATATGAATGAATATAGTAATTAGAAGAGTGGACTGGATGCTTTGGGTGTGAGGCTTTATCTGTAGTGGCTAATCAAGGTAGTTGTTGATGGCTATCACTCCAAAGTGTGTGATCTTCAGCCATTAAATATGGCTTCCATGGATGGACAATGACTATGGCTTGTTAAGCAGATTTTGATAAGAACAAAATTATTTGTTAAAAATATTAAATGTTAAAAATAAAAAAATTAAAAATAATTAATGTTAAAAATTATTTGTTAAAAATATTAGAAAAACATTATTAATCTTGGGTTTCTTTCAACTTTTTATATTACCTCTACTTTGAAATCATAGAAAAGAATGTTCCTTTCCATTGGTTTGTCTTTATGATTTGTCATAGTAATTATTTAGTTTGGTTGGTTGCTTAGTTGATTGGTCAGTATAACTGTATATCAGGTCATTATTGGGATATAGTGCCAGTTTAAGGTAGCAGTCTTCAAACATTAAAATAATACAAATGCCAATTTAATTTAATTAGAATATGGTACAATATTTTGTTCTCAAGATCACTTTAGTTTGAATTTATTTTCAGCATCATAAATAATGTTTCAGTAGTTATTGGGACTGCTCCGGTGGCCTAGTGGTTAGAGCGTCTGTCTCAGATGCGGGAGTTCACAGGTTCAAACCCTGGCCAAGTTATATCATAAATGGTTCTAACAGCTGCCTTGCTAGTCAGTCAGCATTAAGAGGTTAGTGTTAGGACTGGTCGGCCTGGTGTCAGGATAATGTGAGTGGGTGGGACATCGTGCTACATGTTTGTGGCATGTTGCCCCAGTGCTGGACATCACTGTAAACTGCCATATGACTGAAATTTTTTTAAAGCTACATTAAAAATCCAGATCACACACACACACACAGAGTAGATATTGGAGACTTCTGAAAGCTTCATTGAGATAAGCTATTTAGTTTTTGGTTATACTCTGGTTCGATCAGTACAGTGAGTGGGTCCTTGTGTTAGTGATCTTACAATCTTACATTTTTCACCATCATAATTAGGCATTCATTTCTCCTTTAATATTTGGTCATATTCATGTAGGATTTTCACAAAAAAGACCTTGAATGATGTCCTGCTGATCTAAAATAAAAATGATGCTGATCTTGCATCCAATATGGCCACCAGAGCAGCTATTCTGAAAATGAAAATGTAGTTGTCAATCTTACATCCAGTATGCTCACCACTTTGTTTATGCTCAAGAATATCAGACATGCTTTCAGTGCTCAGTATTTTAAAAAAAAAATTGTTTTATGTTGAACTCCAGGAAATTTGTTTGGTCAGCTGCGTACAAGTCTCTCTGTGGGACTCTTGTTTTATAGGTTTGTGTCCAGATTAGTGCATACCATGAGCAAGCTATCATGGCGCATCTGAACTTACAACTAATGAACTGGATTTCATCAGAATTGTCAAAAACATATGAAAATATATAAACAGAACTTAATTAGCATAGTGACAAACAACTTGTCCTCAGGACCACTCCGGTGGCCTAGTGGTTAAAGCATCCACCTTGGATGCGGGAGTTCATGGGTTTGAACCCCGGCTGAGTCATACCAAAGACTTATAAAAATGGTACTAACAGCTGCCTCGCTAGGCATTCAGCAGTAAGAGGTTAGTGTTAGGACTCAGGTTGGCCTGGTGTCAGGATAATGTGATTGGATGGGACATGATTCCACATGTCTTTGGCATGACACCTCAGTGCTAGACATCACTATAAACTGCCACACTGCAGTCATTGTAGCAGTGTGACTGAAAAATTGTTAAAGCTACATTAAAAATCCAAATCACACACACACATGCACTTGTTCTCAAAACAACTCAGCAGAATTGGACCAAACTTGATATCATCCAGACATGATGGTTTTTATAATCTCTTCAGCTGATGATGATCTTTGTACAATGGATGGTGATTTAATCTGAGATGTATACACCATTAAAGAAAGTTGAAAAACCATTAAATGAATTTGTACTAAATACTACTTAGGAGAATCCAACAAAAGTTGACAAAAGCATCCTGATATTGTCGTATTTCAGGTTTTTATAAATGATGATTTGGAAAAATTGTAAAACCTAAAAACAACTTTGCAAAAAACTGCTGAACAGAATTTGAATAAATTTGGGGTTTCAGTTTTGTGCAGATGATGCCATTAGACTTGACCACTGTCCATTACTAAAATAGAACAAACTTTAGATACGTTTCAAATATCACTCAACAGGGTTTCTAGCAAATTTAACAGAAAGCATCCTGACATAAATTAGGCCCTTTGGCCATTATAACTGGATGCATCTCAGACATCTCAAATTTCTACAAATGATGCTATTTTGAATTTCATTCATGAAAATCATGTGATTAGATCACAGAACAAAATTTAACATTACTGTGTATATAAATATGAAAGTCTTGATTTAATTAAATGATAAAAACAAAATCAAAAGATATTTCTAGTTGACAATATATTTATTTATTAGTTTGAATCAATTCATTTGACCTGTTGCTTAATCCATACACATTCAGGAAACAGATCATAGACTGCATACAGTCTACAACTTTTGTTGCCAGACATTTTTGCTGCTCAATATCTCCCCCCCCCCCCGCCCTCAAGTGGACATAGGTGCTGAAATCAATACCTTATTTTACTACTCAAATATTCATAGCCAGTATTCAATAAGTATCTGAGTATTTGTTGTGATGGCCTTATGAAATATTTACTGCCTGTCAGCACTTATTTGGGTTGAATCGGAGGCCATGAAGCTGGAATCTCAAAAGCAAATTCTGCGAAACAATTGCAACCAATATCAATTGTATATTAACTTGTTGTCTTCCAGGTAGCTGAATTACGAAGCTACAAACCCTTCTATGATGAAAAGAGCAGATGACATTTCAGAACACTTAAAAGACATTACTTTAGTTGAAACACCTTGGGTAAACTTGACACAAATTTTTCTATCTCCATAAAATGTTGTGGCCTGCAAATGCCTGCAGAGTTGCTTTGAAAACTTGGCTATTCGCACAGTTTTGAAAACTAGGCTATTCACACTGTTTTGAAAACTTGGCTATTCACACTCTTTTGAAAACTTTGCTATTCACACTGATTTGAAAACCTGGATATTCTCACTGTTTTGAAAACTTGGCTATTCACACAGTTTTGAAAACTTAGCTATTCACACAGTTTTGAAAACTTGGCTATTCACACTGATTTGAAAACCTGGATATTCTCACTGTTTTGAAAACTTGGCTATTCACACTGTTTTGAAAACCTTGCTATTCACTTTGTTTTTGTTGTACTTTCTAAATATTGGCAGATAAAAAATAGTTACTAGAGGATAAGTATTTTTATGAAAGATTCTCCTGTTCTTGTAAATGTTTGTAAATTTGAACTGCTCTGCAAGTTCAAAAGGTGTGTATAATCATTATAGTTTTGATTTTCTAGAATAAAAAAAGTCATCAATCATCTGAACAGGATTTTAAAATTAGTACAGTCTTCATAGTAATACAGAAAGAAACAATAATAACCTCAATAACAAACAATGAAAAGATTCATCCCGGATATGCAACATTTATTTATCAAAACCAGATTTAAAAAATTTTCAAAATTGAACTTTCATTTATTTTTTCATAATCATTAAAGAAATATTATGGAAAAAATTAAGCCATAATTAGAAATTCTTTTTGAACTGAAATTATTGTTCAATGCTTGATCTTTTTGATTACCTGATCTATAGATGATACTATCTTACCTGTTACCTGATCCATAGATGGTATTATCTTACCTATTACCTCATCCATAGATGGTATTATCTTACCTGTTACTTGATCTATGGATGATACTGTCTTGCCTGTTACCTCATCCATAGATGGTATTATCTTACGTATTACCTCATCCATAGATGGTATTATCTTGCCTGTTACCTGATCTGTGGATGATACTATCTTACCTATTACCTCATCCATCGATGGCATAATCTAACAGGTTACCTCATCTATGGATGATACTGTTTACCTGTTACCTCATTCATAGATGGTATAATCTAACCTGTTACCTCATCTATAGATGATACTGTCTTAACTATTACCTCATCCATAGATGATACTATCTTACCTATTACCTCATCCATAGATGGTATTATCTTACCTATGGTCTTATTTTACCTATTACCTGATCCATAGATATACTATCTTACCTGTTACCTGATCTATAGATGATACTATCTTACTTGTTACCTGATCCATAGATGATACTGTCTTACCTATTACCTCATCCATAGATGATACTATCTTACCTGTTACCTCATCCATAGATGATACTATCTTACCTGTTACCTGATCTGTGGATGATACTGTCTTACCTATTACCTGATCCATAGATATACTATCTTACCTGTTACCTGATCTATAGATGATACTATCTTACTTGTTACCTGATCCATAGATGATACTGTCTTACCTATTACCTCATCCATAGATGATACTATCTTACCTGTTACCTCATCCATAGATGATACTATCTTACCTATTACCTCATCCATAGATGATACTATCTTACCTGTTACCTCATCCATAGATGATACTATCTTACCTGTTACCTGATCTGTGGATGATACTGTCTTACCTATTACCTCATCCACAGATGATACTATCTTACCTGTTACCTGATCTATAGATGATACTATCTTACCTGTTACCTGATCTATAGATGATACTATCTTACTTGTTACCTGATCTGTGGATGATACTATCTTACCTATTACCTCATTCATAGGTGGGGCCCCAAGTGGCCGAGTGGTCTAAAGCGCTGATTGTTACGGATCACTGCCATCTCACCTCTGTCTGCGTGGGTTCGAGTCCAGGCTCGGCTAACGTGGGTACGTGAGAAAGCCTGCCAGTAGCTTCTCGTGGGTCAGTGGTTCTTCCCGGGGTTTTCCAGGGTTCTTCCTCCACCATTAATACTGGCCGCCATGTATAGCCTATCTTGTGCTGAAAAATGGCGTTAAACCCTATAACAACAACAACAAATCATTCATAGGTGGTATTATCTTACCTATGGTATTATTTTACCTATTACCTGATCCATAGATGATACTGTCTTACCTATTACCTGATCCATAGATGAAATTATCTTACCTTTTACCTGATCTGTGGATGATACTATCTGACATATTACCTGATCCATAGATGACATTATCTGACCTATTACCTGATCCATAGATGATACTATCTGACCTATTACCTGATCCATAGATGACACTATCTGACCTATTACCTGATCCATAGATGATACTATCTTACCTGTTACCTAATCTGTGGATGATACTGTCTTACCTATTACCTCATTCATAGGTGGTATTATCTTACCTATGGTATTATTTTACCTATTACCTGATCCATAGATGATACTGTCTTACCTATTACCTGATCCATAGATGACACTATCTGACCTATTACTTGATCCATAGATGATATTGTCTTACCTTTTACCTGATCTGTGGATGATACTATCTGACCTATTACCTGATCCATAGATGATACTATCTTACCTTTTTCACGAAATAGCAGGGTGTTTGTGCTTCAAGTGATTTATCACATTAGATGTCATACCACCGCATGACAGATAGGATTGCCAGTGTTTGCATTGTGTGGGTTTTTATGTCCTGGGAATTGGGATTGTCAGTGTTCTTCTCTCAGGCCACCATCTTCACTTGACCACAGTTAGAGTATGTATATAACATGGTAGACCAACAAGCTGTTCACTGCCTCTTTCATGAATTATTTACATTGGTGGGTGGCAGCCACAGCAATATCACTTTAATAGAACAAGAGGCAGAAAGCTCTTTGTTGGTCTTATTGTATTGGTCATGAGGTGACATCGCACATTGCAGAGGTCCTCTCAAAGTTTGATTAACACTCGAGGCGCATTAAATATGGACTTGCTTATATATAAATAATGCAACAAATATTCAAATACCTATTTCTGATTTGAATATTTATCAAAATTGATTCAGATATTTGAATATCTGTTTCAGCACTATAATCAGTTCACCTTACTCATCCATGCAGATCCATAGAATGCTCTCATTGTCATTTTGCCAAATAGAAAATGATGTCAACACTGTCAGACTATGAGCATATACCACATTGATGCTAAAACAGTGTATGCAATTTAGCTTGCAGCTTCCTTCAATTTTTTATAATGAGACAGCCAATTCTTGTATTATGTTCCGTTCTTTACATTGGCTAGTCTGGCAAATAGCTAAGTCAGACCAGTCTAATATATACCCTGTGACTAATCTGGCAAACTAATAATAAGTGACCCATCTAATATATGCCCAGTGACTAGAGTGGCAAACAGTTTATAAGTGACCAGTCTAATATATGCCCTGTGACTAGTATGGCAAATAGCTTATAAGTGACCAGTCTAACATATGCCCTGTGACTAGTCTAGCAAATAGCTTATAAGTGACCAGTCTAACATATGCCTTATTACTAGTCTGGTAAATAGCTTATAAGTGACCAGTTTAATATATGCCCTGTGACTAGTCTAGCAAACAATTTAAAAGCAATCAGTCAAATATACTAGTCTGGCATATAGTTTATAAGTGACCAGTCTAATATATGTCCTGTAACTAGTCTGGCAAATAGCTTGTAAGTGACCAATCTAATATAAGCCCTGTGACTAGTCTTGCAAACAACTTACAAGTAACCAGTCAAATATTCTAGTCTGGCAAACAGTTTATAAGTGACCAGTCTAATATATGTCCTGTGACTAGTCTGGCAAATCGCTTGTAAGTGACCAGTCTAATATATGCCCTGTAACTTGTCTGGCAAATAGCTTGTAAGTGACCAGTCTAATATTTGTTCTGTGCTATCAACCTCAGCTGATATGGATCAGAAAAAACGAGGAAATGAAAACAAAAATGCACAATTTCAGCAATTGATATCTTTGATAAACAACTTTGTTCATAATATATGCAGTCAACAGCATTGGAAGAAATTGGTACACAAAGCACCCTGTTGAGACAGACTTCTAGTCTTTGTAAAGAATGTTTATCATGCTATGGTAAAACAGTTCAAACTGATGTGATTTAAAGTTTGTGAGATAGATAACATAGTGTTACATCTATGTGGTCTTAGACTAAGTAACATAAAGAAACAAAAGCAATACGTTTTGTACAACTTAAAATTTTAAATATTAGTGTTATAAAATGAAAATTTTAGAGGAATTTACAGAATTATGAATTGAATCCAAAATATTCCTAAAAAAAAAGTTCTGTTAAAGTCCAAAAGAATGAAATGTTCCATATAAATTTCAGATGTACTGGTCTGCCATTAGAATCATGATGTTGTCAAAATGGCATTGTCCAGAACTTCTTTGAATAATTCACAGTAATTCCAAAATAATATGATAGTCCAATGAGCACTTTCTGTTTCTACTGAATAATCCAAACAAATTATTTCTTCTCAAATAATGTCTAAATACAACATAAAATTTGTCTGCAGACTTGATGTTACAACAAGAACGCAAGAAATAAGAAATGAAAAAACTGCCCAGTCTGAGCTGCTTATATACAGGCAAAAAAGCAAAAACATGCATATTGTCACTAATACTACTATGTGACAAATCATAAATTTTCAATATTGTAGAAGAAATCACATGATTTAACCCATCCATTGGGAATTAAGTTAAATCTAATAAGATATCACCTGAATGAATTGTCTAATGTGAAAAGCCTGGTCATCTAATAAGTTATATAAGCCATGTGGGCAATATCAAGTTGTTAAATGGTCATCTAATAAGTTATGTAAGCTATGTACACAATATCAGGTTGTGAAATAAGTTATGTAAGCCATGTGGGCTGTATCAGTTTGTGAAATGGTCATCTAATAAGTTATGTAAGCCATGTGGGCAATATCAGGTTGAGTAATGGTCATTTTAATAAGTTATGTCAGCCAAGTGGGCAATATCAGGTCCACTTGGGCTTCTTGTATATATGGTTTTGCATTTTTTATTAGAAAAAAGTTTTAGTATTTTTTAAAAAATTCTTTTTTTCTGGCATACTTTTATTTTCCTGAGGTCATTGTTCTGAATTGTGTTCTGCACCACAAATACAATTCTATCTATTACCTCCCATGTACCAGTTTACTTTGGTATTGAACAGATGTAGTTTAATGATTAATTGAACAGACATAATTCAATGACTGTGATTGAACAGATGTAATTCAGTGACTATAATTGAACAGACATAATTCAGTGACTGTAATTGAACATATAATTCAGTGACTGTAATTGAACAGACATAATTCAGTGACTGTAATGGAACAGATGTAATTCAGTGACTAATTGAACAGATGTAATTCAGTGACTGTAATTGAACAGATATAATTCAGTGACTAATGGAACGAATGTCATTCAGTGACTATAATTGAACAGATGTAATTCAGTGACAGTAATGGAACAGATGTAGTTTAGTGACTGTAATTAAACAAATGTAATTCAGAGACTTACTGAACAAATATAATTCAGTGACTGTTGTAGAAGAGATGTAATTCAGCGACTGTTATTGACCAAATATAATTCGGTGACAGTAATTGAACAGATGTAATTCAGTGACAGTAATTGAACAGATGTAATTCAGTGACAGTAACTGAACAGATGTAATTCAGTGACTGTAACTGAACAGGATTCTCTGGATTCTACTATATACAACTTGTACTAAAACCCAGTCTTTGGTATTATCATGATGAATGCGTACATTTTTTAATGTTTATGAAAGCAGATAATCTTAAGAATGAGAATTTTATGTTCCAAACTGTTTTCTATACCTCAAATAAAATTCCATCTGTTAAATACCATATACCAGTTTACTCTGTTATTGAACAGGTAAAAACAGTCTGTGTGTGTATTAAAATTCTAAAATGGGCTAATTAAATATTTTGTACATTTGAAAATATTCTGATTTTTGTTACATATTTTATATCAGAAGAAGCCCATGCCCAGTTGTACAAAAGTTTGGCAAGCATTTACTAAAGATGATTTTTTTCTGGTAATCATCCCATCCCCAGCTCTTTAAATATTTTATTAGTCTGGCCCCTGGTCTTATCAAAGGATAAATATGGTGAAAATAACTCCCTGGGCTTATCAAATGGTAAGTAGAGTGAAAATATAGTGGCACATTTGAATGGGCAGTGTCAGTGAATTCCCTACACTCCAGCTCCCATGAAAAATTTATGCAGCTATGGATCTCCATAGTTCCCAGTGACTTTGATCTTGACCTGGATTCCAGGTGGTCCTTTTATTTTAATTTTGACAAAGCCTCTTGCTCAGATATGTAAAGACCTCTGGCCTGAAAACTTCAATCACACTCACATCATCAGATCCTAGACAGGTCACTTATGAATGACCTTGTCCTCTGCAATATAATATTTATGCTTTAATTTTGCATCCCCAAAGCTTTGTAATTCAAAATTCTCTCATTTATGACCTTGAAAGGTTCTGATTTAGATTTCTGAAATGGTTTAATATATATAGCTTTGCACAAACAAGTTAATTAGGTTTGCATCTGTCTTCTTGTTTTGAAGGCTGCTTACAAAAGTGAGGGATGAAATATGATTAAGTAGAGTTTTATCAATTTACCTGTGGCTATTTCAATATGTATTGAAGAGAGGCTCAGCTTACATTGAAAAGCAACTCCTGATAAATAACAGAAGCATGTTATGTTGTTAATGCTAGATATAAAGGTCAGGTGAAGTGGTTTAAGATTTATAAGAGAGTAATTGTTAGATTAATGTTGGGCTTTTCAGATATTGATTATTTGTGCAGAAATAAGGGCCAGCAGTTTTAATTTGTAGAATTATTGTCAAGGCCAAATGGAATATACCGTATTTGTGTGTACTAATAGTGTACAGGTTAAATACTACATCTGTGTGTGTACAAGCATTGTACAAGTTAAATAACATTTGTGGTGTTATGTATATTTAATATATATTTTCTGCTAGACTTTTGAGATTAAGTTTTGGCCTAACCGACTATTGTCATGTGATGTTTACATGATTTTTGTCATGGTGTTTACTAAAATTTAAGTTCAAGGCCTGACCTTGTTTATGATTTAGTGAATTTTTCCATTAGAAATTATCACTTTTCCAGAGCATTCTGTTGGTCATAGTTCAGGTGACAGTTTGTATATAATGAAACTGGGTAAACAGTTATTCATTCCTATTTCATATCAGTCTTTGGGAATATATGATCGGAGTTTTAAATTGTGTTCAGATATAATTTGAGAGGAATCATTTATTTGAATTATTCATTGGAATTACAAAATGCTTATTGACTTTTGGACAAAATTGCTACTTTGGGATGATTGTGAATTCATTCAAAGACATTCTGGATTATTCCATTGTGATACATCAAGACTATTTATACATCAGCGTATTTAAGACTATTGGTACACCAGCACATTAAAGATTAGAATTCATTCAGAACAGTCTATACTTTTGGACTTATGTTAGAACATTTAGGATTATTTGGGATTTGATTCTTCATACTGTCTTTTGAATTTTCACTTTGTATTCTTGGGAAATTGTTGGTTGGATTTTACAAAACTTATTAGTTTTGATTCTTTCTCTTACTTAGTTTAAGACCATAGAGTTGTAAGAGTGTGGACAAGCAGCACAAAAGTTGATGTGTCATATTTATGTGTAGAAGAAGTGTACAAGTTAATTTTCACATTTGTTTATATAAGTGAAGTGTACACATTAAATGCATCCCAACTGCAAACAGTATTGACCCTGCTCTAAATAAGATGCAAATCAGGTTCTTTGCTGTTCATTATACTTACAGTTTCAAGTAAGCAGCATTTGATTTAATTAGTCTATATTGATCTAATTAGTTTGCATTGATCTCATTAGTCTGTTTTGATCTCATTAGTCTGTATTGGTCTAATTATTCAGTATTTGTCTAATATAGTCTGCATTGATCTCATTGATCTAATTAGTGTGGATTCATCTCATTATTCTGCATTGATCTGATTAGTCTGTGTTGGATTAATTAGTATGCATTGATCTGATTAGTCTAATAATTTAATTAGTCTGTTTTGGATTGATTAGACTAATAATTTAATTAATCTGTTTGATCTGATTAACCTGTATTAATCTGTATTGGTCTGTATTGATTTGATTAGTCTGCTTTTAAATCTGATTATTCTGTATTGTCTGATTAATCTTCATTGATTTTTAATATTCTGTATTAATTTAATTAGTCTGCATTGGACTGATTAGTATGTTGGTTTCATTAGTCTAAAGTGATCTAATTAGACTGCATTGATCCAATTAGTTTGCATTTATCTCATTAGTCTGCATTGATCTGATTAGATCAGTTATTGTTTTAATTAGTCTGATTCGAACTGATTTGTCTGAACTAATCTGATCATTGCATATTGGTGTAATTATTCTATATTGATCTGATTAGTCTGCATTGATCTAATTAGTCTGTATTGGTCTAATTAGTTTGAATTGATCTTGTTAGTCAGCATTGATGTAATTCATCTATGATGCCCTTGTATTCATGTCACTCTTTAACATAAGTAATCTCTTAAACTGAAACTAAACGGAAACTATACCTTTTTGGTAGGTCTTATGTTTGTATCTAAAGGTATTGCTGTCGTCAAATATTTTGGTATTTTGATTTGTTTATTTATTGCAAACTGTTAAAATACTAGTTTAAGTGAGCTTTAAAATTGAGGAGTTTCATGAATATGACCTGGTCTGCATACAATAAAATCCTTGAGAATCAGTTTCAGCATTAGCCAATCAAAAACACCCTTTCATAAGTAACATCATTTATGATTGGTTGAAACAAAATCCTAAATTACAACTCAAGTTCAAGACAAATATGATTTCAGAACTCATTTTTCTTAAAAACATTCTCTGAGTTCACATTGAAATGCAATAATAGCTTAATTGGATGTTGTTAATTAATTGTTGTAATTTTTGAAACATTAAACCCTCTATATTTAGGACAATTCTTTTAATTTAACAAATTCCATCTTGTGTAAATCCATTGGGTCATTAAAAAGATAGACAAATCTGAGTTTGAGTTTTCACTCCATTTTAAGAACTTTTTGAAAACAGGCTCAGACTGGTTCAACATCATTCACAGTTAGGTGTACCTAAGATGTGGGTAAATACAGCAGTTGAACTTAGAAGGAAATTTTGTTTACTGCTCAAGTGAATTGAATGTGTAACTTGTTGATGACATTTTGGTTTTATTTTTTATTTATTTTACTTGTTCAGAAATCAAAGCTGTTACTATTTTGTGTTTAACAAATGCCTGTTGATTAATAGAAAATTTCAGATTGAGGATAGATGTGACGTGTAAAAATAGACTGGTGGTATGTATCGTTTCATTATCCCCATGCTTTTTGCTGCAGCCATCAGAGATATTTTTATAACACCAGTCATTCCATCCATCCATCAAGATGTCCATTAATTTGTCTTTTTCCAAATTATTTGATACAACTTTGCCAAACTTTGTAGTTTCTTGATTTATTGTAACCATATGTAGGAGAGGTGTTAAAAATAGCTCCTTCCCAGTGATCCCTAACAAGATGTCAGACATTTCATACATACAGATTTTAATTACAGGTTATGGTTGATTTACTCCATAGATGCATTCTTGAGGTTATGGTTCTGTGCAATTCATATTTGTATTTTTGGAACATAACTTTTCATTGGCATTACATAACCACTTTTGTGCCAAGGTGCCATAAAGCATTACATACACATACATTCAGATACTTGGGTATTTATGCCAACCCCAGATTAACTGTTAAAATATTTTCAAAGGGTGGGGAAGGACAGAGGAAACTGTGACCAGACGTCATGCTTCATTTTGACATATGAGAGCATTAGGATGGTCTGTGCCTGTCATGACATATAGGGGTGGATGGTTGGTTGATTTAGCTGGACCTGACCAGTTTGTTTCTGGTTAAACCTGTAAACAACCAAACATGGCAAATTATTTGAAACAATAAATGCATATTTTATTAATAAATTCAGACTTGCCTGATTCTCCAAATTGGAAGTTTTAAACATAATAGCTATCATTTTCATAATCAGGATTTTGTACTATGTTAGTTAAAAAATTATGGTAAGAATGAAACAACTTTATATATTTTATGTCCCATTGCTTGTGGCAAAGGCATCTTCATTTAGTTCTGTTTCTCCAGTTACATGTTTCTTTGTTTGTTGGTAGATCCATCTCTCCATCAGGCAAACTTGCAGCCATTTCTCAAATTTTCTGTACATATTTTGTGTCAGCCTTTTTTAAAACTTGTTGGACAAAAGTCTTATCAGCAAGAATTTTTAAAAACCACTCAAGATGAACTGATGAGATACAGTATACATTGTTGTGTTGTTTTCATTGATGACCTGTTTGGATTTTCAGATCATTAAATCAGTTCTTCAGTTTTTTATGTATTGTTTTAAACTCATTGGACATCGACATTTTTTTATAAAAACCTTCATCGCACAATTAAGCAAACTGGTTTTGACAATTTTTGTTTAGCATGGTTAGGAGTTAATTATCTTTAAAATTTATTGTTATCAATGTTTTTTGCTTTGTTTTTTCATTTTGCAAGTTACAGAAAAATAGCATGATTTGGATAGATGTCTTGACTGTCATTGCCTTTTTATCAAGGTATTATTTCTTCACTGCAGATAAAAATAGATTTTTGCAAAGTATATATCATCACCATCTATTCAGAAGAAAAAGAAAAAACATTTTGCAGAAGTCACTGTATGGTGTCTGAACTGTGCAAAGTAGATCATCACTGTTCCTGGTTATGAGATAACTGTGAACAAATGAAAACTAGTTCATAGAAACTTGTATTTTATTTCCTAATTTTACAAAAGAGCTGAAATTGATACAGATTTCTTTATACTTGGAAGGGTTTATTTTCCAGATTTTTTTATGTTGTTGCAATTCTTATCTTGACAGTTTTATAGAATTTGTTATTAAATTTGCACAATTTATCCATTATTGTGCCAATGTGTCATTATACCCCATACATACATACATGATCACACACACACACACACACACATGGTATTGAAGTACAATAATGAAGTGACTTGAGGTTCAGTTCATTAGCCCTTGCCATTATTTAACCTTACTGAAAAATATGGTACATGTAAATACTTTCTAACAGAGTGGTTTGTACACAGAAGGTAAACACTGTAATAGTTTCAGCAGTGTTATTAACAGAATTTACTGTAGAGCTGAGTAACTGAACATTCAAATTGGAATATTGTTGTGACTAATTGAAAATGTGGTATTCAGATAAATGTTTGTTCACCTAGTGAGTTTGTTAACATTTTTAAACTGGTTAAAGACACAAGGAGTAAATTATAAGCTATTTATTAAAGTTTGAAGTCATTCCACATCTATACAATTACAGTAAAACCTGTCTTGAGAGACTACAGCTATGAGACCACTTGTCTAATTGAGAGGCCATGTTCTCCATGCACTATTTATTAAAGTTTGAAGTCATTCCACATCTATACAATTACAGTAAAACCTGTCTTGAGAGACTACAACTATGAGACCACTTGTCTAATTGAGAGGCCATGTTCTCCATGCACTGATTTATTAGTATTGTCACCTCTCATAGGAGACCACCTGTGTTGAGAGACCATAATTTTTTGTCAGAAGGGGTAGTCTTTTAAGACAGTTTCTACTGTACCATTATGCCTAGAGTCTGACACTATCTGTTTATTTTCTCAGAAGTCAGCTATAATATATACATGTGCCACTTGTCATGATTTGGGAACAGAACCATTTAAGGATCGAGGGGTTGCTGTTATGATAAAGCTTCTGACAGTGACTTAAATATTTCTTGGGAATCCTTTATATACCCTTGAAATTGAATGGTCAGCTACCAAATTAGATTGATGCAAGGAACAAGCTCAATCCCTGGTGCCTGACTCTGGAAGAGGTAACATTATGCTGTTTGCAGACCCCCACATGACCTTTTCACACTTATTGTTGTTTACATCTTCCCTCTAAGATGAGGTCAATTCCGATATGTAATTCAGGTTAAATATATATCAAGTTTGAAATGAGTATCTTATGGCTGGCTTAGCAGACAACCCCGTTGTTCAATTTGGGCAGTTTATAGTCAGTCCGAAAGTTAGTCTTGCCCAGACGTATCTGGACAAGACAAATTTCAGAGACCTGTATTTAATGCATCCAAATTTAATTTACTTAAATTGACGATGTGCATGCAAATGTGATCACAACAAATCATTTCCCAGATAGAATATGGCTTACATTTTGTTGATTAATCAAGTTTCTGACCTACTTTACTATCTATCTTCAGCACAAAAGGAACATTTTTGGAGTTTGGAGATAAACAGGGAACACAACACATTTCTGTGATTGTTTGTATGAATGCTCAAAAATTTACTCAAGACTCCATACAAGTAATTTAGCTGTAGATGACCGAGGTTATATTGTTTCTGTTTTTTGCAGGCAATAAATTCCTAGTAAATAAAGAAAAGAGGAGGGATCTGATACCCTTAATAACATGCATGAAATTCAAATTCTGTCCAAATACATCAGTGAAGTTTAAATTCTATAAAAAAACATTCAGTGATTATTCAAATTCTATCCAATTACATTCAGTGAAATTCAAATTCTATCCAGATACACTGCTCCGGTGGCCTAGTGGTTAGAGCATCTGCCTCAGATGCGGGAGGTCATGGGTTTGATCCCCGGCTGAGTCATACCAAAGACTTAAAAAAATGGTACTAACAGCTGCCTCACTTGGCGCTTAGCATGAAGAGGTTAATGTTAGGACTGGTCGGCCTGGCGTCAGTATAATGTGACTGAGTGGGACATCATGCTACATGTCTGCGGCATGATGCTTCAGTGCTAGACATTGCTATAAACTGCCACCCTGCAGACAGCGTAGCGATATGACTGAAAAATTGTTAAAGCTTCATTAAAAAACCAATTCACACACACACACACACACACACACACACACACTATCCAGATACATTCAGTGATTATTCAAATTCTATCCAATTACATTCAGTGAAATTCAAATTCTATCCAGATACATTCAGTGAAAATTCAAATTCTATTCAAATACATTCAGTGAAGTTCAAATTCTATCCAAAAACATTCAGTGAGATTCAAATTATGTCCAAGCACATTCAGTGAATATTCAAATTCTGTTAAAATTCATTCACTGAAATTCAAATTCTATCCAAATGCATGCAGTGAATAAACAGCTGCTTCACTTGGTGCTCAGCATTAAGAGGTTGACCTGGTGTCAGGATAATGTGACTGGGTGGGACATGATGCTACATGCCTGTGGCATGATGCCTCAGTGCTGCATCACATCGCTATAAACTGCCACACTGCAGACATCTTAGAGATATGGCTAAAATTGTTAAAGCTGTATTTAAAAAAAAAACATGCCCATTCAGTGAATACTCTTCAGTAAACTGTAAAGAGCCGATTGTTCTCATTCAGCCGTCAAGTAAAGTCTGGATAATCTGTTGCCTGAATTATATGCTTTAGTTATTGAAATAAATATACTTTACTGAACATAATGAGTTTTAAGCCATTCTATAAGGGAATTCACAAAAAATATCACTTTTAGTAACTTACTTGTGATTTTATGAATCAGCCAGAATATGAATATATATATATATATATATATATATATATATATATATATATATATATATATATATATATATATATATATATATATATCTGTGTGTGTGTGTGTGTGTGTGTGTAAGGAAAACTCAAAACTGAAAAAAAGAAAAATTTCAGTTTTTACAAGTTTTCACTTTACTAAGGTTTTTGCAGATGTTTGAAGAAAATTCTTTTTCTAAGAGCTAATGTGGTGAGGGAGACTCAGAGAATGTGAATATGGAATCTTCAGTGTATCTGTGTGTAAAAGAGCACAAAAATTAGAAGAAACAAATCCTATTTTAGGGGATACATGTATTTAAAGAAGAATTAGCTGAACTATAAAATAAATCCAGTTATTCCACAAAGAAATACCATTCACATTGCAGGAAACATCTGAGAATTGAGAGACTTGTTTAAATTTACAAAAGTCCATTGGAATTATGAATGGTAATCCTCAATGTCTAAATAATCTGTATAATTCATAATGTTCACAGTTAAAGAACCTGGCTTCAAGAAGGTATGAAGCATTGTCTTTTGTTTCATAATCTTTCTATAACTAATGTGGCTTGTGTTAATGAATCCATTTCTTCTGCTGTAGCCAAATGATGGTTAGCCTTTGGCAATCACAAAGTTTTTTATTCTTTCCATAAGATCTAAATATTCAGGTTACATCATTGAATGAATCTAACTTTTAAAATACCACTTTATTTGTCTCTGTCCACAAAGCATAAAAAGCGAGGTTACAGTGCCTGGTTAATTAAAAGCCCTGATATTTAATTAAAAGAACAAGCAAACTTTAGTGTAATTGATCATGCAAAGAAATGAATAGCAGGAGTCATAATTCGATATTAAGTAGATAAACATCATCTTTCTTAATTGGCTTACCTACCAGCATCTGATTATTCATAATTTTGGTGTACAAGCTTGTATCAGCTTCAGATTAGCTTATTGCTAATCTGTGTTAGCCCTAATCTGTGCCAGCCCTAATCTGTGTAATCTGTCAATTATTGTTTTAACCTTGCATGCCTTTGGGTCATTTTCTGGGTCTTATTCTGACAGATCAGCCCTCTGCAATCCATGCCAACCATAATTATCATGTTCCAGTATGTGTCATGAATTTAGCAACTAAAAAAATATTTTAAAGTTTGAAATGAGTTTGGTTTTGTTGAGCTTTTTAAGCACAAAATTGAAATTGGGATCACAGATTTGGGATTTGAAGCTGAGTGGTTTTGGCTGGAATACTGGAGAAAATAATGATGATATTAACAGTGGAAAATTCTGCACAAAAATAAAATTTAGGTCTTGAGGTTATTCTGGTATACTGAAGTTTCAGCTTCAAAGAGTTTCACTTATGTATATATTTTTGCCCTAACATTAATGATGTGCCTATATTTTTGTGAAATTTGATATAAAATTATTCAGAGGATATATAGACTTGTAACAAGTTGTCACAAGAAAGAAAACACTGATACACCAAACAATTAAATGAACTGGAAAAAATGTGTCAGTTTCATTCTGGATTTACTGCTGCTTTAGTGTTAGTGTAATCCTTCCATGATTAACTGTTTTCCACTCAACTGTTATAAAAATAATTTTTTCTTTCAGAAAACCATTCTGTAGAATTACACCCAACAGCCATATTTTATTCCACTTTTTTATAAAATTCTTCACTAACAACAAGATGACTTGTACCTGGAAAATACACAACAACCGATTCACAGGCTTTTCCTGTGAAGTCGATGATAAAGTTTTATTTGATTTGGTCATGAAATAAGAGAAGGACAGTTGTTGTTCCTAGCATTTTGTTTCTCTGAATTTGGACCTAGATCTCACATTTTATTCCATAGGTATCATATGCTGATACACTATGACACAAACTGTGTGGTGTGAGGGACAGATGTTATGCAGTAGTATCGACCCAGGAGCAATTGTTCAATTATAGGATTCTTGAGAAGTCCGGTAGATAAGCTTTCTCACATTTTGTCATGTGCTTGGTAGTTATAAAGTGCTTAAACAATCAGGAAATGACATTTCCCAAACAAACTTAGTCTGTTACACCAATATTGCTTGTCCAACAAAGAAGCAATGTGTAAACTAGCCATGTGACTTCTGAATTGAGCTTGATTTGCAACATTTTTGTTGACTGTCTGAATTTTACTTTGTTAAGAGGTTTGTTTTGTAGTTTAATGGATAAGGAAATCAAAGACAAGTTGATATAATGGTATATGAGAACTCTCATGACTGATGTCCAGTTGCTCAGAGCATGTACAGCTCATCAGACCTTTCATCTAGTGGACATGTCTGGCAAATACACTGATTTCAGGATCTCTGATATATAAAGTCTTTGATATAATACACTCTAAATAATATTACTAAAGTTTAACGGAGAGGTCGTACAAAGGTGAGAGTTGTCTTGCATTAACTTGTAAAGCCTGTAGATTTGCACAAAAACGTAATTTGTTTTTTTCACAATGACCCACAAAACAAATCCTCTGGGATTCAGTGCCATTATCTTGTGTGCACACTATAGCAGTTATTATCAGTTCATAAATCATTATGGAAGATTTGTCATTTACATGTGGTGCACAAGCTACAGTAAACAATAAAACTGTATGTACATCTGATTGTAGACTAAAAAGGAAGTGTCAGTAACACTAACATTGCTATGCCAGTATCATTTTGTGAAATTTTAAGATTATTTATCTGTATATACTTGCTTATAAGTCGAATCAAGCCACACAAAACATAGACACTGATCTGCTATAATTGCATAATGCGCTCGAAGATCAGGGTCTATGTTGTTTTGTTGTACTGATTATTCCCAATAAACTGCAGAGAGATCTCCAAGCACATTGTTCAGTGGCAGTCACCTGGGTCTGAGTGCAGTTGGACTTGACTTATAAGTGAGTTTATATGGTACTTAATTGTGATGTTAAGTTACAGTGAGGTGAACGTGTTAATAGTTAAGCAGGTAAATGTTAACGATATTGGTGTGGTTTTTACCATGCCCAGGGACTGAAAATATTATGTTATACTAGAATTTTTTTACATTGGAAAGATTAGCAGTTCTAAGTGAGGAATTACCAGGTCTTAGACATTGGGCTACTGCTATTTTTAGTCCCAGCATGCCTCATTGAAAACTAAATAGGATTGTTAAATTTTACAAATTCAGTATCATTATGTAATATTTTCTAATGAATTAATCATATAAAATTTTATAAATTTCACACTTCCAGACACAAATTTGTCAATACAGATATAGTTCTTTTAAAGTGGAACAATTTGCATAAATGGTTTTGCTACATTTTTAAGAAAGATGTGAAATCATGACAATTTTATGTTTTGTTTTATCATGGAGTTTTATTGTGTTGGTCAATATTTACATATACAGAAAAGACCAGGTTCATCAGTAGTTTTGTTATTATTCATTTTCCTGAATTTCACATTTACTGCAGACCTCAAAGTTATTGTTGTTTTGGTTGGTTGATTTTTAATGGCGCTTTCAACAACTGATTGGTTGGTTGATTTTAATGGCACTTTCAGCATTTGATTGGTTGGTTGATTTTTAATGGCACTTTCAGCTTTTAATTGGGTTGTTGATTTCTAGTGGCACTTTCAGCATTTGATTGTTTGGTTGATTTTTATGGCACTTTCAGCATTTGATTGGTAGCTTGCTTTTCTGGCACTTTCAGTATTTGATTGGTTGTTTTTTGTGGCACTTTCAGCATTTGATTGGTTGGTTGATTTTTATGGCACTTTCAGCATTTGATTGGTTGGCTGATTTTTATGGCACTTTCAGCATTTGATTGGTTGATTGATTTTTCTGGCACTTTCAGCATTTGATTGGTTGGTTGATTTTTATGGCACTTTCAGCATTTGATTAGTTGGTTTATTTCTAATGGTACTTTCAGAGATTGGTTGATCGAGTTTTAATGGCACTGTCAACATTTGATTTGGCTACATCACACCAAGGAAATGGGAGCTAAGCGCATTTCTCAAGAAGACAACAGGGCAGTTACCTGAACTGGCCTTGATGTGTATCAAACCCACAAACCTCAGATTGCAAATCCAGTGCTTTACCAATCGACCTGATGCAGCTTCCCCACAAAATTAAAAGCCCAGCAAAGTGTGATCCATCTGAAACAGTTGGACTTGAATACTGATTAGAGGTTAACCACAATTTTAGTTGTCAAGAATAATAATGTTTTGCAAAACCACAAAAACTGAAAATCCACAGCTTCACAGAATCAGCTGTTGTCCAGGTTCAAAACAAAGGTATTTAACACTGATATCTCAATAGACTTTTTTAAGAACTTTAGCTTGATTTTTTAATCTTAAAATAAGATGGCTGTGTGACTTTCCCAGCTTTTAGTGTTTATTTATGATTTTAAAAGTTTTGTGAAGTTATCATTTTCAAAGTTATTCAACCAAAATGCTTCAAATAAATAGTTCCTTTGCAACCAACAGTGTGCTTGTTAGAGATGTACTGGTTATAATGCACCATATATATTTGGTTATAAGTTGAGTCCAACTGCAAACTGCACAGACCCAAATCTGCCATCAAAAAATGTGCAGACAGATTTGTTTCAGCAGTTTGTTATGAGCAATGAATAAAACAAATAAGATAGACCCTGATCAACTGTTGCATTATGTGATGGCAGATCAGGGTCTGTGTTGTATGCAGATAACAGGACTTGTGTGTGTGTGCTATGTTATCCTTCCCAGACATGTATGTATTCATGTGTGTAATTCAACCTAACTCCTCCTATGCGTTCAACTTCAGACTTTAGAGTATAATTAGGCATAGTCCACAGATGTGCAAAAGTTTGGAATTTGGATCCATTCTTTGCTTAAAGGGCTTGAGGATCATGAATTTTGTGCATACATGTGTAAAGGCAGGCGTAGTGATAAAAAAAAATTGTTGGGATGGTGGTTTTTAGCTGTAGACTTCTGGTTGGATTAAAAAACATTTTTTTAAAAAATCACAAAAAATTATTGTGTACCAGATTGACAGTTGGCGATGTTAATATTATTCTTTGAATGAACATTACCAGTTCAGAATCATGGAAATAAATATAGTCTGACAGCTAGTGTTGCAGTAATTTGAGTGTGTTAGAACACTGATTGTTTGAGGAATTTCATTTTTAATATATCTAAGAACAACAGTATATGCAGTTATTATAAATGATATCTGAAACATTTTCTGTTTGAAGAAAATGTAGGTCATGAAAGCTCTTTTTGTTGTTGTTATCAAAAGTAGAGATGAGTGGGATTAGACAACTGCATGGATGTTGGAGTGGCTTTTCAAGATTTTTGTTTATTTCACAATTTTGTAAGATGTAATTTTTTCTGAATGTAAGGTTGGTACAGTAGTAAATGTACAATTATACAAAGTTAGTTTTGTAAAGTTTTTTTTTTCAAAAGTTAAAGTCATATGATCTTACTTTCTTGATGACAACTTGTTATGTGGATATTTATCACAGAGAAGATGGTCTGACTTGATTTCTCCTAGTTGCTGAAATGTTTTGTAGGATCTATTTAAGTATATTTAATTTACATTGTTTGTTTGTTAGTTTTTTATTCTGTTTGTTTTTTATTTCATTACATGCTATTGTGATGTAACATTGTATGTTGGATTTGACCTAGTCCAAAACTGAGTTCGTTTCTGCTTGACCTGGGCTGACTTTTTTATAGTTCCTGAATTTTTGTTGATAAGCCTCAGGCACTAACTCATAACCTTTTAAGATGCATTCCTTAACAAGATCATAATCAGCACTTTGCTGTACTGACAGGTAAGCATAGATGTATCAACTCTGCCAAAAGGTGCACTTTGTAATGATAGACTTCAATGCTGCCTTGACCAGTTTTAATTTTCAGCAATTTTTTCAAAATGAGGAAAATTTTGATCTAGTTCTTCTTCTCTAAAACAGGGCACTACTCTAATATTCTTAGTAACATCAAAACATGAATTTGTGTGTAAAGTGGAAGACTGCATTTCACTAATGCCAGCTCTAATTCTTTTACTCTAAATTGATATTCCATTTCTTCATTTTTTCTTTCTCTTTGCATCTGCAATTGCAGTCTTGTCTCTCTTTCCTCTTTCTCCAATTGCATTTGCATTTATTCTTCTTTCTGTAACTGCATTTGTCTCTTTCTCTTCTTTCTGAAGCTCGAGTTTTCTTAACTTTAATTCCATCTTGTATTAAATTTTAATTCCTTTACTTTTATGTCTGAATCTGTTACAGACTTACTAATCAATTCCAAAGCACTTTCACCTAGAACATTCTTTTCCACCAAATATTGGACCACAATATGTTTTATTTCTTGCTTCATTAAAGAAGCTTTTGCCTCAGAAAGGAAAGATCATATTTTTTGGTAAGCTGAAGCAATTCATCTTTCTTTCAAGGATTCTAAGTGTTCTTGGGTAGAATTTGAAATAAAGATCTCCACTTTAGATAATATTGTAAAAGCTTGTTGGTTTCACTAAAGATTTCAAAAATGTGAAATACTGGTAATGCCTGTGATTTAGAAAATTCCAAAACAAGGTGAATCAAAATTTCAAAAACAAAGTTTTCTGAAATATTTTAGAGATATTTGTATCCTGGATGAGCCCCAAATTTTCTGTTACAAGTCTATGCTCTTAAATAAGTAACAGAAAAGAGTGAAAAGCAACAAGCTTTGTAAAATTCAACAAATAATTTATTTCCCATGAATACAAAGTGAAAATGCGAAAAAAGAACTTACAGTATTGTGAATTAAATTCCAAAATAATCCAAGAATTGTAGACACAAGTCCTAATAATTTAATGTCCAGAATAAAATTCAACTGAAGTCCAGAATAAATCCAAAAACTGAAGGTGATGATGTGTCTGTGATAGCTTAAAGAGTGCTGACATGTCAACAGTTTTTTTATTGAATCACAGTAAGATTGTTCCAGGTTTGAATTCACTATAAATTCCAGTGAATGTCTCTATCCAAGAATTTTATCAGAGCACTTTTGTATTTACAGAGAAAATAATCACTTGAACTGAAATCTGGAAACAACATTTAATACAACTTAAAAGTGTTAGGTCTTAAAACACAACTGATAAAATCCTCATAGTTACAAGTTTAAATAGTTCTCTACTTGACCTCAGGTCACAGTTAGCATTTTCTATAAAGAAAAACCATTACCTAATGGAAACTTACCTTCTAGAATGATCTTAATGTTTACAAAATAAAAACCATACCCTGGATAATGTAAAATACTCGAAGGAAATTCCAAAACCTAGACCTGGACCCAAATAAACATATTTAATTCCATTAATAATAATTCTGACTTTAAACCCATACACACAGAGAATAATTTATCTGTGTCTTATTTGTTTACACAGGATATGAAAAAAAAAAGTCAGCTCAGGTCAAGCAGTAATGAACTCAATTTTGGACAAGGTCAATTCCAACATACTGTTATGTATATGTAATTTAATTATTTGTTTGTTACCGGTAGTTTTAAATTTTTATTTTATTTTATTTCATTACATGTTATTGTAATGATAACTTTGTCTACTGGATTTGATATTTTTTTTAGAAATTCAGTTCAGTTCTGTTTGACCTGATAAACAACCAGTATTTGAAACATTGTATCTAGTTTCTAACCTCAATTCAGAAATCAGATAGAGTTCTAGTAAACAACTTTTTTTTTTTTATTTTATTCATTTTAAGAGTAAGATTCATTCAGTGGAATCAAGGCCATACCTAGAGTACATGATAATTAGCATGTAAAAAAAAATTCTACGTCATTCTAAGAGGTGACCACGTGATCCTCATACAGGAATCTGTTTTGCATCTTAATTTGCTGTATAATCATATTTTTGAGAAGAACTAGCCAGTTGAGCTTTAAATCTGCAACACTTAAAGGTGTCTTGTTGCAACCATTTTGAGTTGAATTTTTATTTTATGGAATTATTGATTCTTTCCCTGGAAAATACTAATGCTCACCAGAAATTCTTGGACAAGGAAATTTATTGAAATTTATTCAGAAATTCTAAACTGGAATATTATTTTCTGTGATTCAACAAGGAACTGTTGACATGGCAACACTTTGAAGGTTACGGCATACGTCATCACCTTCCATCTTGCAATTTCATTGGGACTCTAACTCAGATTCATTTAGGACTTTTCATTGATAGGACTTCTATTTTTTTATTCTTGGATTAATTTTGGATTTGATTCATAAACCGTAAGTCCTTTTTCTCATTTTTACTTTGTTTTTTCTAGGGAAATGAACTATTTGTTAAATTTTACAAAGCTTGTTGTCTTCACTCTTTTCTTGTTACTTTTGTACTAGCCTAGACACATAACAAGAAAATTGGGGCCTCATCCTTGGGATATATGAATTTTGGCAAAAATATTTCAGAAAATTGTTTTTTGAAATTTAAATTCCCCATGTTTTTGGAATTTTTTAAATCCCAAGTTTTATTTCACATTTTAGAAATTTTGGTGAAATCAACAGGCCTTTTTACAATGTCATCAAAAGGGGAGATCTTTTTTCAAATCCTACCCAGGAGCAGTTGGACTGTTTAAAAAAAGATGAATTGCTTGAACTTGCCAGAAAATATGATCTTTCTGAGGCAAAAGCTTCTTTAACGAAGCAAGAAATAAAAACTATTCTGGTCCAGTATTTGGTAGAAAAGAGTGTTTTGGATAAAAGTGTTTTGGTCTCGATCAGTAAGTCTGTATCAGACTCGAACACAAGAGTAAAGGAATTAAAATTAAAATACATGATGGAATTGGAGTTAAGAAAGCTTGAACTTCAGAAAGAAGAAAAACAAATGCAAATGCAATTAGATAAGGAAGAGAGAAAGGCAAATGCAGTTACAGAAAGAACAAAATACAGTTACAGAAAGAACAAATGCAGTTACAGAAAGAAGAGAAACAAATGCTGTTACAATCAGAGAAAGAGGAGATAGAGAGACAGATGCAAATGCAAAGAGAGAAGGAAGAGAGGGAATATCAATTTAGAACAAAAGAAATAGAGCTGGCAAGTGAAAAGCACATTCCCACTTTGGATACAAATTCAAGTTTTGATGTTACTAAGAATATTAGGTTAGTGCCCCCTTTCAGAGAAAAAGAAGTAGACAAATATTTTCCTTGTTTTGAAAAAATTGTGGAAAATTTGAAATGGCCTAGGGAGCATTGGACTCTATTATTACAATGTGTACTTACTGGTAAAGCTAGTGATATTTACCATTCACTGTCAGTACAACAAAGTGTTGACTATGATCTGGTTAAGGAATGCATCTTAAAGGGTTACGAGTTAGTCCCTGAAGCTTATTGGCAAAAATTCAGGAACTATAAAAAAGAAGCTGGACAAACTCATGTCGAATTTGCAAGAGAAAAAGAGCAGTTATTTGATAGATGGTGCTTAGCCAAGAAAGTTGATCAAGATTATGAAAGTCTTAGACAACTTGTATTACTTGAAGAGTTCAAGAACTGTGTCCATAGTGACATTAAGACTTATCTTGACGAGCATAAGATCAAAACCTTAGAAAATGCTGCTCATATTCCTTAGCTCATAAAGTTCCTTTTGTAGGCAAGTCTTCCACTCAGCAGTCTTCTGGTAAAAAGGTATTTCAACCTAATATGAGCCCTTCTAAAACTCAGTCTGGCACAACTTTTAAAAATCAAGCTACTGATAAGCTTGATCAAAAATCCTTGTCTCTTCCTACGTGTACCTATTACAAGAAAAAAAAGGACACGTTATTTCTGATTGCTTCAAATTGAAAAATAAGCATCAGAATCAAGACAGACCTATCCCAAATGCTCTTAGTTCAACATGGCAACACTTTGAAGGTTAAGGCATACATCATCGCCTTCCATCTTGCAATTTCATCGGGACTCCAACTCAGATTCATTTAGGACTTTTCATTGATAGGACTTCTATTTTTTAATTCTTGGATTAATTTTGGATTTGATTCATAAACTGTAAGTCCTTTTTCTCACTTTTGCTTTGTTTTTTCTAGGAAAATAAATTATTTGTTAAATTTTACAAAGCTTGTTGTCTTCACTCTTTTCTTGTTACTTTTGTACGAGCCTAGACACGTAACAATACAGTGTCATGTTACAATAGCATGGAATGAATTAAAAAAATATAATAAAAAACTAATTATCAAACAATGTAAATTAAATATACATGACATATTATTTAGAATAGACACACATTCATTCAAAGCTGGTATTATATAATTTTTGCTTTAAAATCAAAAGTCATTTAAGTTATATTTTATGATGAAAATACATGTAACAAAATGTATATCAGAGCAAACTAGCAGTGACTCAAAAGCTGTTGTGTTTTTTTTTCTTCTCAAGTTTTGTAAGATTTATTAACTGTTATCTAGAATTGATCCAAAGTTATTTAAAACTGATGTCTCAGAAACCATAAGCCTCACCTAGTCTTGATTAATGGTGTAGTTGCTATAGCCATTGTAAAGCAGGTGACAGCTGTGCTTATGATTCCAAGCAGTTAAATTTGATGATGTACCATATTTTACCGAATTATTGCCTCTGCCTCTTATGCCTATCAAAGCCAGTGTGGTTTCAGGAATGATATTCTATTTATGAGCCATTTTTAAAAAATACCTTTCAGCCTCCATTAAAGAACACCTGTCATGTGTAGAGGACACCTGCCATGCACAAGAGACAAACTTGTGCCTACTTGAGTGCCCTTTATGGACAGGTTCCAGGTAGTTTTTCTTTGTTGATTGGAAAAGATGTCTTTTAATTAATTCCTCATCATGGATATACTGAATATGCTAATCAATATTTCCGTGACATCTTGCTTAAACCAGTTTTTTTAAAATCTTCTAGTGTCCCCATAAAGAGAAAGTTTCTACATATTATAATCCCTTTTAATGAGTCGTGGTACAACAGTTCTGCACAGAAGAGAAATCAGAGGTTATTGTCTTATACTTGGTGTCAGCAACCTATGGCGCAAGTGCCAATGGTGGCATGCCAGACTCTTTAGATTAGGCCTGAGGGTCAAGTTGTAGATTTGTATTATATGTACTAAAAATGATAATTATTTATTTAAATATATTATAAATACAGCCATGAAATTTCCTATTCACTCCACAGATTTATATTCTCCAGTGTATCAGTTTAACTTAAAGGGACAAATATGACTTTGATCGCAGCACTGAACAAGTGAGTGGTACCTGACACAGCAGTTCTAAAAGTTTGCTGATGCTTGTCCAATGCATTTAATGTTCATTGTTCTGTAATTTGTTTTATTTTTTTTATTTTCTTCTTTTCTTTTACATTAGATCTTTTTGGTAGATGGCATCAGTACTTGAATATTGTATTTATTACCTTACACATGTAAATACTCACTTACAGGTCAGGTCTGACTGCAAACAAGGTAGACCTTGATCTGTTGCTGCGTAATGCCTTGGAAGGTTAGGGTGTGTATTGCTTGTTCTGCTGATTAGTCCTAAGAACATGCAGAGACCCAGATTTGCTGATGCATTATGTGAAGGCAGATTTGGGTCTGTGCAGATTGCTTTTGAACTTGACTTGTATGCAGTTATGCAGTGTATAAAAATTTAGTTAAGTATCTTGCAGCATGACATGAAAGCCTCTTTGCCATAGAAGCTGCAAGGACAGTGGGTCCTAGGATAACTAATATGTCCTATATAGACATGTGCCCCATGTATAAAGACAATATATGTAAATGAAATATACAAAAAGGGACACATAAATTCCTAACAAAGTAACTTAAAACATTTATAGGGGTTGGTGTGCATATTGCTTTTTATGCTACAGTTAAAAATGTGTTGCACAAAGAAAAGTGCATATTCATGAGTGAATTTTTTCACTTGTGACACAATTATTGACATCACATTGATTTCAAGCAACAGAAAACCTATGCTGTCAATTTATGGCTAGTCATTATTTAAGAAGAGACATATTTCAAAATAATTTTACATCAAATCTGTCCAAGATTTCAAAGCACTATGACACAGTTAGACAGTGTATGTGTGTGCATGTGTGCTGGATTTTTAATGTAGCTTTAAACAAATTTTCAGTCATATCACTACAATGTCTGCAGGGTGGCAGTTTAAAGTGATGTCTAGCACTAGGGCATCATGCCACAGACATGTAGCATGATGTCCCACTCAGTCACATTACCCTGACACCAGGCAAACCAGTCCTAACACTAACCTCTTAACGCTGGGCAGCAAGTGAGGCAGCTGCTAGTGCCATTTTTATAAGTCTCTGGTGTGACACAACTGGGGTTTTAACCCATGTCCTCCTGCATCCAAGGTAGACAGTCTAACCACTTAGACCACCCCAGAGTGGTAATGATTGAGATATCATATAAATATTGTCATAATGTAATAATTACATCATATGAAGCTACAAAGTGTGCATTTATTTCACAAAAGTGAATATTAAACAGTTATGCAGTTTAACAATAATGTATATATAACTAAGCATCATACACATATATATGAAATGTTGGATGAATGACACTGCTGGGTAACCCCAATATAACACATCATTATAACACAAATTCCTTTATGGCTTCAGGTTTTCTGCTCTACTAGTCATAGACCACAAGAGCTTATTATGGGATGGCCAGTTTTCCATCTGTTCATTAGCACAAGTTATTGCTATTTCTCCAAAACTTTACAAAGGTTTAGTTGGTTCAAAATAAAAATGGTGCTGATTTGGCATCCAAAATGACTAAAACAGTGCCTGTCTTGAAAATCTTGTTTTTGCTACATGTCATGAATAGCTGGTCATATCAACATGGCATTTTCACTAAAAAACTTATGATCATTTAGATGCTTCTAACTGAAAATAGTGCTCATCTGACACCCATTATAAGCCAACATGGCAGCCATCTTGAAAATTTTGTCATTGCTTGTCCTTCTGAAATGGTCATATCAACATGAGATTTTCAGCAGAATTTGTGATGTTTAGTTGGTCCTAAATGCATCCCATATAGCCACCACACTGCATCCAATATAGCCACCACACCCATTATAGCCAACATGGCAGAAATCTTTAAAATCTTGTCATTGCACCTGAATGGATCATCATATCAAACTGAGGCTTTCTATTAAAAGCTTTTTATGATGTCTAGTCAGTCCCAAATGAAATTGGTGCTGATCTTATGTCCAATATGGCATTCATTGCATCCATCTTTGAAACCTTGCTGTTGCTACTCCTTCTGAATGGAAAGTAATATAGGCATGGAATTTTCAACAGATAATTTACCTATGGTGTCTAGCTGGTCCTAAATAAAAATTTTGCTGATCTGATATCCATGTGACTGCCACATTGGCCATCTTTAAAATCTTATATGTATTACTTCTAGATAGGAAGTCATATCAACATTGGGTTTTAACCAGAAGACTTCTTATGATGTTTGGTTGGTGATAAATGATGATGGTGCCAGCATTGCAGCCATCTTGAAAACCTTGTTATTTTTTAATGTTGCAAGTTCAATACCTGTCATAGTATACTTTCCAGGTCTTCTGTCTCAGTGTGTCATTTGGAAAGGCACTTAGCCCGTATTTCCTTAGTATGATATAGCCATTAATGTGTTAAAAGTGTCATTAAAACTAACAAATCATTCTTAAGAAGGGGATTGTTTTCTTGAGGAAAGTTTGCAATGATCCATTCGTGACTGGTGTCTCAGAATTATCGATATTGCCTAAAATATGTGTATATTTTTATTAATTATTTTTTTTGGACGTATGGTTAATTTGCAGGTAAAAGATATCAAGTTTTTAAAATATTTTTCAGCTCATTCTTAAATATGATATGTGGTTTGCATTTAAGAAGAAAAACTTTCTGTACAAAGAAATTCATGTTGAACCATCCTCATAAACAGGCCACTACTTTACATGTCTTTGCAATCTTTTGGTGAAACTAATAACAGCAAAACCAATCTTATAAATTGACTATTTTAAAATTAAAAATTTAAATTTAAAATAAAAAAATTAAAATCATCTTACAATTTGCAATAAATAGTCTAAGCTAATTCTAACTTTCTCACTGACATTTTGACTCAAAAGAGACATTTATAGTAAATTATGTTTGGCAGGTTGTAAATTTGTTTACTAAACTGATTGATAAAATGATTGAGTGGGTGACATATACTGTAGTTCATGTATCACTAATTTACATGGGGAACCAATTTCCATTTTATGGACAGGATAAGTAAGTGTTACCTTCTAGTTAACTGCAATTCACATCCCACAATGCCATTAGACTACACTTGAACATCAAATAAAAATAATGTTAAATGTATTTTTAGTATTGTAAAAGTTTTTTCATCTCTTTTTCTTGTGAATGCATGTAATATTTTGACAAGAACTATGAATGAAGAACAAATATTTGTACAGTAATTTTCTGTAAATTTACTTCTTAAACCCATTTGAAATTCAGCCTTGAAAACTGGTCCTCCTGTACAGGCCTGTTATGAGAGACCACCCATCATGAGCAAGAATGTTTGATTAGAAGAACGGGTGGTCTTTCAAGATAAAATATATTCCTTTAGGTTTATATCAGTGATGGTGACCTGTGCATTTTACTTTCAAATTTTATAACTCTTATAATATTTAAAAATATCGGTAATGTATTTGAAAAATCTTTATTAAGAAATAGATAAAATGTGAACAAAATCTCATCCAGGACTAAATCACATAGAATTTGGTGTAAAATGTGAAATTGCATCCAGGCCAAATCCCATTGAATTTTTTATGCAAAATGTAAAATCTCATTAATTGCAAAATCCCATTGAATTTTATGTAAAATGTGAAATCACATCTAGAGCAAAATCACATTGAATTTGATGTAAAATGTGAAATCACATCCAGGGCAAAATCCCATTGAATTTAATGTAAAATGTGAAATCACATCCAGGGCAAAATCCCATTAAATTTGATGGAAAATTCAATCAAGAGGGTCATAGTCCTTAAAAATAAGTTTATTGATGCCTGCTTTTTATACACCCACCAAAAGGTGGAGCATAACATGTTGTGATGTCAATCCATCTTTGTTTCCCATTTTGTTTCTACACAATAGCTAGAGTCTGTTTCTCAAATGTTGGAAGTAGCTTGCATTTGGGGCAAGGAAGAAACATGTAATGTGGGGTTCAGAAGGATAAAGGTCACATGAACTGAAAGAAGGAACAGTTTCCACACAGTGTCTTAACAAGTATTCCAGATACCTTAATGAAACTGTAAATGGCTTGCATATGAGGTAAGAAAATTACCTATTGATTTTGGAGTTTAAAGGTCAAATGACAAGATCACATTAACTCAAAGAAATTTTTTTTCCAAACAATACTATGAGTTCTTTTGCACCTACTTTGACTAAAATTTTGTGAATGGATTGTATTTGAGACAAGGAAGTCACCTATTGATTTGGGTGTTAAAAGGTCAAATTTTGTGATCTGTAGGTGATAGGTCAAGGTCAATAAGACTGTAAAAAGAAATATGGTCCCTGCAAAGTAACTTCAGTTCAATAATGAAACTTGATATCTAAACATCATCATAAGGAAAATGCCAACTTTCTCACCCATCAGGGTTGCTGATCCTGAGACAACCATCAAAACACACTTTGGTATCATTGATCAGTGAAAAGCTTGTTTCATTTAGCATTGCTAGTTAGCATCACTTGATGACAGTGGCATTGTACGGGAGGTCAGCAAGTAAAGGTAACATGATCTTTAGTACCCAAGTATCACAATATGAGTGTTTTAGGTAAAACAACTATAATAAGATTATTTACCACATGATGGGCATATTATATACTGCTGAACATTGGCTTTTGACAGTTTTGAGTAGTTTTCTACCTTAAAGTATAACAAAAAAAGAAAGTTTAGATATTTATGGGTTATGGTGTATGCATATGCATAATTTCAGCACCAAGTTAGACACCTGTTTCTGTTACCTGAAAACATTTGGTTTACTTGGGTTGTGTTCTTCATATGGTCCTAAAATTATCCAACAGTGCTATCATATAATTTCTCAAAATTGATTTTGGTAAATCTTGGGAAATAAATGATAACATTATTGACATTAAGTTTTGTAGATATACTAAGGCATGGCAGTCTAGAATGACTTTCTTTACCATTTCCAGGTTAGTCATAGACTTTATGATATAAAAGCCAAGTCAGTTACCTCTTTGAATGAGCCAAAAGGCAGTTCCTAATTGGTCAAAAAGGATTCAGAATGTATGGTCTAAGCTCTATAACGTATCTATGTTTCTCTCGGGTTTTTTTTTTTAATTGTTCCTCAATTCTGATTAAGGGATACATTTTTGGACCGTACACATTTTCCATCAAGTCTGAAATGTACTTGTAAACAGTCATTACACGTGTTCCAGCAGGCATTATTCTCAAATATGGACACTGTATGATCTCAACTAACCTTACACAACCTCACTTTGGCACCATGTCCCACCAGACAAACACATTAGAAAAATGGTGACCGTGGGAGATGGCAATAATAGGATCATATCCCTTCTATCATTTGCACATGTATTCCATTGACTGATTTTAATATTTAAGTCCTACCAGTTTTTTGTATGCCCACCACAGAGGTGGCACATATTATAGTATAACATTGTTCATCTGTAAGCCTATTTGATGCCAGTTTTGTTTCCATAGAATATTACAGTTGTTCACCATTTACAGTTATCAAACTTTGTTGATTGGATGCACCTCTTACAGTAAGGAATAGCCCTGTTGATTTCAGACTCAGAACCTTATATGTTAGTATCAGTGTGACCAGAAAAAATGAAGTCTGTTGATTTTGGGATCAAAAGGTCAAAGTCCAAGGTTTGACTGACTGAAGGAGGAGATATGGTTTCCTCACAAAGACATTATTTCAGCAACATGGACCTGGCTGAAATTTGATGGATGACTTGCACTTGGGGCAAATAATACAACAATAAAATTTAAGGGTCATAAGGTCAAAGGTCAAGGTGATTTTGATACAGCACATTCAGGTTTCTAAAGTGAGGACTGTTAAACATGGGGCAGACATAAAAATGTACTGATAATGGTTCTCTTGTTTGCAAGTTTTTTTTAGTCACCAAGGGAGGTAATTTGGTAAGTTTTTAGTCCAAGGGAGGTAAATTAGTAAACGTGGAACGTATGGAATAGATTTTAAAGAAAGATCATTTTAGATGGCATTCATCATGGTAAACACTACACATTTCCCACCTTTTGTACATTAAAGGTTTATCTCATAATACTGTTGTAACTAGGCAAGTTCATATGGAAAATGTTCATTTAAAAATGTCCATAACTTAAATATTTTATGTAAATTCATGAGAATGTACAGCCAGACCTTAGATTTTGTTAAATTTGTTAATATGTTTTATTCTAGCTGAGGAGCAGCTCAAATGGAGGGGTGAAAACAGAAAATATGCAGTTGATTGATTGATTTGCAGATCTAGGCTTTGTTTAACTTCTTTAATATGCTTATGCTAGTTGAATAGCAGCTCTAATTGATGAGATATAACATTGATAGATTGATTGATTGATTGATTAGAACAATTAAAGATTTTGGGGTTTTCAGACATAATTACTGCATGTCAGATGAAGCTGAAGTTTATAATTATTGAATGGTGACTGATGCCCAATTTCAAAGCAAACAGTTGAGAATCATTTTTAAACATTCCCATGCAAAGTCTCTTAATTTATCATTAGATCCCCACTTGATACATGCATACATACATGAAAACATTCAAAGCTTGTGATAGTCATCCAAGTTGTAAAATAAAGTGTGTGATGTCCAGATTTTTAAGCTTAAAGTCATCCTCAGGGTGAGGAAGATTTAGTTTATTTTTGGGGTTGACAAAAGTGACTCTGCTTATGCAAATACACAGTTTGTCATTTAATTAATGTCATTTAATTAATGATTTGTTAGGTTAGAAATATAGGTAATTAATGTCTGTACACTCAAGTTAAATGAACGAGCAAGATCTGGAATGGAAACATCAATGGTGAAGCTCGTTAAAGGTTAGCCAGGTGTGTGTGTGTGCATGCGTGATTTCTATTTTTAATGTAGTTTTAACAATTTTCAGTCATATCGCTACAATGTCTGCAGTGTGACAGTTTATAGTGATGTCTAGCACTGGGGCATCATGCTGCAGACATGTGGCATGATGCCCCATCCAGTCACATTAGCCTGACACCGGACCTTCCAGTCCTAACACTAACCTCTTAATGCTGAGCGCCAAGCGAGGCAGCTGTTAGTATCAATTTTTAAAGTCTTTGGTATGACTCGGCTGGGATTCAAACCGGTGACCTCCCGCATCCGAGGCGGATGCTCTAACCACATGGCCACTGGAGCGGTCGGTTAGCCAGATAATGCTTTCTTGAGTAATCTGAGCACATAATAAAACTTTTATTGCAATAATGTAAGTGTTGAAGGAAAACATAATAGTACAGTACAGTGCAGAGCAAAACGTTACGGTGGCAAAACTGTTGAAGCAACCAAGATAATGTCTAATTTTTATTGCATTATTGATGTATTATATACTATTATTTTCACTTGTCTTTCTAAAATGGTGTGTCTTGCAGATTTGGAGGGAGGAGGACATGGTGTCCTCTGCACACACACACACACACACACACACACACACAGAGAAATCCATGTGTACATACATACATGCATGCATGCATAGATACATAGATACATACATACATACATACATAGTTGGTAAATTAAATTACATCAAGAAATTAACTACTTTTGATGATGCATTTCAGCCTGTATCATGCAGAGATCAATTTCAACCACTTCAGTTTGTATTGATTGTTAATAACATACTTAATTTCTTGCATGACAGATTACAGATACATTCCAGATAACACTGTTACACTAACACTCTCAAATATCTTGTTGCCAGTTGATAATCACAACAGAGAATATTGCCTCACTAAATATTTAAGTGCAGATCAGACACATCGATCCTTATATTATCATCTATCTGAACTTTATGAAATCTTCTTTATTCAGTCTTCACAGAGAACACAAAACTGTATTGCCAGATTCCTGGTTAATTTTTCAGGGTACATGTATCTAGTTGTTAATTGTTCAGGGTACATGCATCAAATTGTTAATTGTTCAGGATACATGCATCTAATTGTTCATTGTTCAGGGTACATGCATCTTGTTTTAATTGTTCAGGGTACATGCATCTGATTGTTAATTGTTCAGGGTACATGCATCTGATTGTTAATTGTTCAGGGTACATGTATCTATGTGTTAATTGTTCAGGGTACATGCATCTCATTTTAATTGTTCAGGGTACATGCATCTGGTTGTTAATTGTTCAGGGTACATGCATCTAATAATAATTGTTCAGGGTACATGCATCTCATTTTAATTGTTCAGGGTACATGCATCTGATTGTTAATTGTTCAGGGTACATGTATCTAATTGTTAGTTGTTCAGGGTACATGCATCAAATTGTTCATTGTTCAGGGTACATGCAACTCATTTTAATTGTTCAGGGTACATGCATCTGATTGTTAATTGTTCGGGTACATGGATCCAATTGTAAATTGTTCAGGGTACATGCATTTAATTGTTAATTTTCCAGGGTACATGCATCTGATTGTTGATTGTTCAGGGTACATGCATCTCATTTTAATTGTTCAGGGTACATGCATCTAATAATAATTGTTCAGGGTACATGCATCTCATTTTAATTGTTCAGGGTACATGCATCTGATTGTTAATTGGTCAGGGTACATGAATCCAATTGTAAATTGTTCAGAGTACAGGCATTTAATTGTTAATTTTCCAGGGTACATGCATCTAATTGTTAATCATTCAGGGTACATGCATCTCATTTTAATTGTTCAGGGTACATGCATCTGATTGTTAAATTTTGAAAAGTTCATGCATCTACTATAATTGCCCAGTATAAAGTTGTTTGTAGGAAAACAACAGCTTGTATGGTTTTATAATTGACCAGCTTGTGCGGGTATTTCTATTAGAGAAAACAATGAGACTTGTTTGACCATACACATTATAAAATGGACGATACACATTATGAAATGGACCAAA
>JAECUM010024750.1:0-12233 GCA_016617855.1 Megalonaias nervosa
TACAAAAGTTGTACCCGTAAGAACAGAAACGAGTACTTTGTGAGCTAGAATAAATAAATATAAACTGTCTTACATTTTAGACATGGAAATGAATATTTGATGTAGAAATCTGACCATACGCCGTTAGCGTCTTTCTAAAGTTATTTCCCCTTATTCTTGACAACGACAATCCTGCTGTGATGCTTTGCTGAATCGGACATGCATTGCTTTCAGATAGGGTCAAATAGTTTACAAAAAGACAAAATTGTAATTTACCGCGACAGGTCAAGAAAATCCTAACGCTTTCTAAAGTCATGTATATTTATATGACCAGGCTATGAAAGTGAGGTGAAGCTACGAAAAGGGGGTGGGGTAAATGTCTTGAGCTGAAGAGTGAGTTTAATCTTCTAAACTTCGATTCCGGAGCAAGTTAGATCTTAGAAATATTAATAATTTACAAAGCGTTGAGGTGTGAGGGAGAGAATAGAAGAGACCGAAAAGTTAAATAATGTTTTCCTGTATTCTTCTACATTAATAAATTTTACTCATCTTGTCCCACCCAGAACGTTGGAATTATGTATGTCACGACATTCTACGTTCTCCATTGCAATGGCCAATAGCGATCAAAATTCTCAGATGGCGATTTATTTCCTAAAAAACATGTTAAATTAACTATTTGCTCTCGAATGCAGATTTTCACCCTGATCTCGCTACCGGCAGCTATTGTATCGTATTTGACAGCTTATATTTAATGATTTAAATAACACACAATACATACGTTCAGTATAAATTTTATTGTAAATATAAATAATCTTTGGCATAATGGGGGCAAATCTTGCCACAGCACACTGCTCCAGCCGAGCTCTGAATCTTTTCTATAGGAATACCTCAGGAAGAGAGATTTGGGGGAGTTGTAGGGTTGTGAAGAGTGTCCGACACCTGTATGTGGAGCCGCACTGATAACCGAAACTCGATAAGTCTGATCCTGAGGATTGCTATGATAACAAATTTCAGCCGATACTCCACACACGCACCGTAGGAAGCGAGTATGAAGTATATGGGAATAAATAGTTGAGTACATTTAAGTACTGACACAAATTGGGGGTCAAAAGCAAAGTCGTGAATGCATGAAACTTGGCAATGGCCCAAACGAAGTAAAGGGAGCCCTGTGACTATGGAACAGTGCGACTGTAACGAAGGCCCCCAATTTAAGGAAATGCAAGGATAAATAAAGATAATAATGATTGAGAATGCAATAACGTGGAAAACGCATGAACTAGGTTTCGAACCGCATGATAATCCTGATGTGCCTAAAGGTATCAATATTACATACATGTATTTGATAGCCAGTTAGGAATTCACATGCCCACTAATAGAGGATACAGCTGAAATGACAGTGTAGCAAAGGATGTGAAAATGAATAACTGGCATGTACAGTTATACAACGTCTCTGAAGTGTTCCAAAATGTATGTTGGTATCACTAAGTAAAGAAGTGGAATAGTGCATTGATCGACCAAGTGTGAACCGACAAGTGAGGCACATGCTGTGACATCTACCTCTACACAAATCTAACTCATCAGGGTGCACCTGAATATATCTACAAGATACATTAGAGGACCATCAACCCAAGGTTGGATACGATGGTACGGAATTCCAGCCTCAGCAGCACTGGTAGCTGCCCCGATGTGGAAAGGTGTGTCCATTATAGCGATGTGAATCATAACCTAACCTGAGCAAAACAGCATTAATGGTAACGATAAAGATAGTTCTACTTAAGGCGCGATCTACAGTTAATATCCGAAGACGATGGAATTTCCTCTTCACACGGAAAGAACAAACAAGGACATCATAGTTCATATCATTAATATGATATCCACACCTTGACGGAAAATGTCATTCTTAGATGCTCTACAACACAGAATGAATAGGCGTTCATCCATATGAAATATCATGTCTGACATACACTGATTGTTTGTTGCAGAAGAAAATGCGCTCCACGAATAGCAAATTATCTACACCACAAAAAAGCATAAGAAGCCAGCGCACAAGTAGTTTGTAGTAAGAATTCAGTGTATTCAGTTATAAAATATATCAAATTAGAGGCCCAAAGAGGATACCAGTTTGAATGTAGCAATCCATTTGGAAGGAATGGTGTCCAAAGCACATGACACTAAATGTATGTACACAAATGTTCCTGAGCAGAAAGAAGATGATTAAGGAGAACTCTGATCTAGTGCATATAACATGATAAAGACTATTATCCTAAATTCTTAATTAAATGGTCCTCCATACCAACTCCAACTGCTGATGTGGCTGCACCATGACCTTCAAGCAAAGCACTTTGCTGCCGCAGACTCAAATACTGCTCCAGACAGGACATGGGACAGAACCACGAGTTCCCAAGGATTGAAAGAATGTTGACACCAGCATGAAAAGGGTCCCTTCTTTAAAATTAAAGATGACAAGGTGAGTATAACATAAATTTTTCCATTGAAAATGTCACATCTCGAATCCTAAGGTAGTTGCATGACGAATTTCTCTGCAATGATCGAACGTAAATTCACCACATTGCAAGAATCCAAGAAATGCCACCAGACACATGCACTGCATCAACAAGTCCACGGCCGGTGAACTCCCTCTCGCAACATAGGTCACAACTGCACCACCATCCTCTATGTAATAGGAAATCTGGGCTTACTATGATAAGTTGTTCCTTTTTATCCACCGAAGTATACTCTGTAACCTCTCGGACTCCTGGAAAGGGTTATTATGACCAGTCTGTAGGTATTGGAATCTAATTCCTGAAAGGTACAGCTTAATTGTGGAGTACTGCAGCTGCAGCAGGGTGTGACAGCATGTGACGAATAAAACAAAACATCTGAGAGTTCATGTAAAGAGTACGAACGAGCAACAACGCCTGACATTGCCAAAAACTCAACAAACACTTGAAGCCGGTTTTGTACACTGACCTAATATTATCGGACACAGAAAACACAAATTCCTGCAGATGTTGTGTCAAAAGAGCATGAATTCTGAAGTCAGGGGGCACACAATATCCAGAAACGCTTGTATTCCATGTCACAGAATGCCAGTGGGAGATTGAAGTGTTGTAAGATAGTCAAGTCTTCAATGAACCCATATGAAGTGCAGTGCCATATGATATGGACGGCTCTATCGGCCTGTGCTCCCACGGGACTGCCGAACTGTGCACAAAATATCCCAAATGCTTGTATTCCATGTCACAGAACACCCGTGGAAGAATGTGTTGTAAGATGGTCACGTCTTCAATGAACCCATATGAAGTGAAGTACTCTCCAAGGAACTCATATGAAGTGCAGTGCCCATATGATGCGGACGGCTGTATCGATCTGTGCACCCATGAAACCTGAAAGCAGAAAAAAATTGGAAAGCAGAACCAGGCAGTAGAAATTGCTATGGTAATGTGTAGAAATACCGAAGTCAGCACTGAATTACAAACTAGAAATTCTATCGCTCAGGTGGATATATTTCTTAAAGACATCTGACTGCCACCTACTTAAGACCCGAATAAGACTGTCTGATAGACCCTGCTTAGTACCCTCTGTTGCTGCCCGAATCCTAAAACTATGAGTCTTTAATAATTGAGGATTAAAAACCACATAGCACGTGCAATGTGGGCAAGGACTGGTTAACTCCTGCTTAGTTATGGGCAACTCTTTCATAGGTAAGGAAGAGTGGGTGCAAATGACAACACAGCAGTTGTAAATATTGACGCAGCGCATGGACAGGACACTGGTCTTGTAATTTTTTTTGGGGGGGGGGGCGGGGCATGACACTTAAGGTAATAAAGATACCCTTGGAGTGTTGTAATGCGTAAACTCGAAAACTAAACCATTGTCACTGATCTGAACCTGACAGAACTAAAGTTAAGTTTGGGTTTTTGTAACCAGGTTGTCTAATTGTCATTTCCCCAACTAACATGAATGCCCGAAATGCAAGTTGAAACATGGACTTAAACAGAGCCACACGGAAGGCTTTGTGAGTGAATCATGGCTGGACTGGAATGAGTTGGGGGGGGGGCGGGTGTTTGTTTGTGGTTTTGCTTGGGGTTTTGGGTTTTTTTTAGAATACATTCTTAATTGATGGGCTGGCATCTGTGTGCGGTAAACGTTTATGAAGCAATCGCAGGAGTTTGGAATAAGAAAGGAATTGGTTGGATCAGGGATATTGTTCATTTCTGCGCATAGCCAATAGCCGAGACATAGGTAGATATGGTAGGTTGTGCGTGGTGTTTTGCAAAAAGATACAAAATGAAAAGCACCAAATTGGTACTTGAAACAGGGAAAGTGCTGTGGAGTTTTAATGTGGTTAAATTGATACAGTGTATCCAACTGCGCCTGTAAGCCTCCATCGAACATGGAAAGAGCACTTTATAGTAAAATGAAATAATATTACTCCCTGTCTGTTAATGTCGGTAGTTCCGGGACCTGTTATGGGATTTCTTCTGCACAGGCTGGGTCGGAAATCCTAGTACTTTTTCACATCTGGGCATTTTCAATGCATAGTTACGACCGCCGAGGTGAGAACAGCGGCCATTATTCTGGGTGACCTCGCAATATGGCAGAAAGTAGGTCGCTAAGCCAGTGACGTCATCTCGACCGAACCTATAAGATGAGAGCCGGAAGAATCTGTGAACCTTCTTGAATTTGTTAGCGAAGATTTGTTAGCATTATCTCCATGACTCCGCCGCGTATCCATTGATTGTTTTGACGAACTTGGCTGAAGCTTGCTCAAACGCTAGACGGGTCTGAGATTATGTTGCGACCGTCACAGAAGGGATGGATGTTGTCTTCCCCTAGCGCTGCATTGTTGTCAAAGACGGGGTCATCCGGCAGCAATGATTCTGCATGCCTAAATAATAGCGTGTCCGATGGATCCGTGCTTCCCTTGTGCCAATATTCCTAGAGTCCATGAAGGAGTGAATACTTTCGGCTAACGTAGCCACCGTATTTTGCAACGCCACCACCAAGTAACTGTCAAACCATTAGGCTCTGCTGAAGGTCCTTCCGGCTGCGTATGGGTTAATTCGTCTGTTCTGAGAATTGGCTGACGATCCATACAAATGTTGCTGCTACATCCCCCGAAAAAGAACGAATTACACATTTCCTTTATCCCCGGCTGAAAAAAAAGCTTCGTCTAGAAAGTTTTTGTCAAAGCTTGGGCAGAGACTAATTCTCCGATAGTGTCAAGTCATATCTGGCCGTTGATGACGAGCCTGGGCGAGCAAGAGGGTTGACTCTACTGTAACGGGCGCCTCAACGATTCCTGTCGTCCATGTTCTGAACGTTGTCCTAGTGTAGGCCGATTCAAATCCAGGACAAATCTATAAGAATAATTTGATGCTGAGAATCTAACTCCATTTTCTGTTCGCAAATAATGTTAAAGATTAAATGCAGCATCTGCACCGAAAGGAATGCATATCTACAGGCGTATCAGTTATATGAATGACGCCCTAACTGACACAATGTTTGATCATATGCTCCGACTCAGTCATCTGATTGGTTCAACATGATAACGCATCTAAATTTAGTTACTAGCTTATTAACATATATTGGCTGCAATGTCTGGGCAGAGAAACCATAGTAGACAAAGAAGGGCCCAGCAAGGGGCCAGAGAAGGATGCACTGTGTATTACTTAAACTACATTTAATCAATTAAATTATAATTAAAAGGATAAAAAAGATTAAACTCCATAGTTCAGCATCTTCAATTTTTTGTTGTTGTTAGTTGTTTTTTTTTTTTTTTCTTGTTTTTTTTAAGCGAGAAAGAGAGGAATTACGGAAGAAAATACAAGGTGGCAATGACTACAATTAAATGAGAGACAAATCAGGAATGGAAAATTCGATAATGCCTTAGTTTTCTAGAACATTAGATAGCCATACATGTATTACTTGTTGAAATATTATTAGATAGTGCATTCTTTGCAATTTGGAAATATTTAAGTAATTACATCAAAAAGATATAATTTATCACCATCCGGCCTTCTAGCCTGTCCTAGTTTCCATCTTGTTGTTCACCCTAGTAAAACTTATTTTGATGAAATGGTTGGGCTATGACGTTTCTCGGGCCTCAGGACAGACCAGAGGGAAGTTGGGGGGGAGGGGGGTATCCAGAACTAGCCAGAGGGTAGGATGCAATCTAGGACGGACCAGAGGGTAGGGTAGAATAAATGTTAGAAAGTGTGCGGACTAAAATATGACAAAAGTAAATCTAAGGAATTTTATATTTTACACACACACACACACACACACACATTAATTGCCAATGGCTACTACTGTATCACTTAGTTCGCACAATGCTCACATCCATCACGACATACATGTACTAAGCCTGTTTTATCTGAAAACCTTGGGATCGGTTGTACAGAAATCTTTAATTTGAAATGATTTCATGATTAATGCAATTTTTCACAAGAAAGTTTCAGTTGTATTCTTGTCAGTTATACCATTTTTAAAAATAGTATTCAAAATATAAATTGAAGAAAATTTATACTAAATATAGTATAGTGTTTGCTTGGTATGCACAAAGGCAACAAACACAGAGTAAATTTCATACTGGATATCAGTGCAATAGCTACAAAACCCGTTTTCAGTCGATTTGAAACCATCCTATTTATGCACACTAAGCGATTCATAAATTCTAAACAGTCACACAACCTAGATAAGACTGAACACAATTTGCTCAGAGAAATAAGCCAATACACTAAGAAAAAAGCAACTGACTTCACAGTTACTGTTACCTTCCCAATATAAACAAACTATTTCCTTCTGATATTAAAAGGAGCGTCAGCTCTCTCTCTCTCTCTCTCTCTCTCTCTCTCTCTCTCTCTCTCTCTCTCTCCCCAAAAAATAATTAGATCACATTTACCAAACATTTTCTATATATTTTCAGCCCCGTTCAGCAGGCGCAGACAGGCAGCCAGCGGCAGCAGCAGTAGTAGTAGTAGCAGTGGAAGTGGTAGTGGCGGGTCTCCACCTAACTTTGACCCTAATGCCGTGAATCAACTTCAAACCAACATGCTTGACCCTTCTCAGTCAAAGCTGGGAGCTGGCGGAGGAGGAGGAGGCGGATTCAACCCGGACACATTCAACGCAGTGAGTTTCAATTTCTTCAACCCAAGCGCTCAGAGTGGCGGCGGCAGCGGAGGTGGTGGTGGTGGTGGGTCTGCACCAAAATTTGACGCCAACCAGGTCAACCAGTTAAAAACAAACTTCCTCGATCCCTCTCAGTCCAAGCTAGGAACTAGCGGAGGAGGAGGAAGCGGATTCAACCCGGACACTTTCAACTCTGCAACTTTCAATTTTTTCAACCCACAAAATCAGTTAGGTAAATAGATGAGTCGTAGGCAAATAAATGAGATCAGATTTAATGCACGCTTTGTCTTTTATTTAAACACTTTTGAAGAGGTCAATTAATATCCTTCACAATGAAAAAAGAAAATTCCCGCCTGCACGCATTAAGTTGGAATAGTGTTAATAAAAGCCACCCCGCAAACCAAATTTGTATTTTTTTTTTCATTTGTAACGTCATGAAATGTCCAGTGTATGTTCTAGGTAAATGAAATGTTTACTTGAAATTAAATTCCTTTCGTCACAAAATTGTATACAAGATAAGAGAATGAATCTTAATACTCACGCGCACGTCATATGTGTGAAAAAGTTGCATATCTGAACGTACTTGTATGCATATATATATATATATATATATATATAGAGAGAGAGAGAGAGAGAGAGAGAGAGAGAGAGAGAGAGGCACGCAGAAAGAACAAACGAATACATAAACATATTTTAGACATTCGCCACCTACAATGCACGAAGATGGTCATGATTTTTATTTGATGCGTATGAAATAGTGAAATTCTTGGCTACGAAACTATATCTGGATATCTGGAGGTTGATTACTTGGAAGGGATGTCTCAAAGAAGCAATTTGAAGATCCTATGGGTTCCGAATCGTGGGAATATTGTGAAACAACCATCAACGGTCATCACTGTGCGACCTGTTTTGCAGATTTCTGGTAAATGCCAAATGCACGTTCTCTGATGTTCTTGGTAGTGCGCTTCAAAAATGCGGTAACGACTAGAGTTATTCTCAGAACAACAAACATGGCAAATTATACTCGTCATGTTCTGCCATCTTTTTTTCTTGTCAGTGGTATTATGAGAGTTATTCTCTGAACAACAAACATGGCAAATTATACTCGGCATGTTCTGCCATCTTTTTTTCTTGTGATTGGTATTATGAGGTGGTGTAAGTTCTCATTTCGTCAATAACGTTCGCGAACAATGTTCTTCGTGTTAGGGTGAAAAGAAGCAACAGAAAATTGTTCGCACATAAAAAATTGTCTTGCCCAAAAAGCGCCTGATAAGGACATCAACAATAATCTAGATATTGACACTGACCTTGTCAATGACCGTGTATACGGATGAGCGGCGTCAAGTAACTGTGAACGATAGTGGTCAACTCCAGTGTATTCAAGAATGGGCAAACGATTTTCACATATATTTGAAAAACGTCGTCAAACAAATGAGTAGGGCGACAACATTTGGATTAACCCTAACCGAATATCTCAAAACTTTACGGATCGCATTCGAAATGAGAGGCGAAATTTACCAATCTATTTTCAACGAATAAAAATAGCATGCAAAAATGTCCATCTGAAATATAATAAAGTCATTATTAAGGTTATTGCGTTCGTGTTCGACAAAAGAAACAACTAACTGAAGGCAATTCATAAAAAAAATCTTAAGACGTGTATAATGTTAAGTTGTCAGGGCTAATCTGATAAAACTCGAGATCTGCATATAATAAACGGATTTGACAGGCACTGGTAACGGTTCATTTTCTCCTGACCTTTGAAATTCCCATGCCATTTAACTTTAGCGACTTTTCACGTAAAGCCTTCCTTTTCTTGTTATGGAGAGTTATCTTAGAAAAACCTGACCTTGTTGAAAAAGATTCTGAGGTCAACGAAATAACAGCCAGGAGCGTCCTCGCGTATCACACATACTGTTGCTACTTAGGCTGCCGCAAAAGCAAGACAACTACAAGTACCTGAATTTAATTGCATATAAACTTAAGTGATTTACAAGAATATCGAGCAATTAGTCCGGCCGCATACGAGTCAAACAAAGACGTGGTAAGTTCCACCAAAGACGACTACAGGAATCATATCAACATTTCAGCGCACATGTACCTCGGCATTTTAGATGGAAATATTTTGCACGTGTACTTGATTATGCCACTTAACGATGTGTCTAAAATCTCAGATCCATGGATTCATAACGATGCTTTTGTAATCCTAAACCGTAAGGGCTGTGAGATCATTAATGATGAAATAGATAAAGCTCTTGCAAGGATTCCTGGGAAGTTAGAAAAATTCGCCAATGCAGGATTTGGATGGACTTTATAGATTTGCGCGAAAGTTCAGCTGCATATGTCCCTGTTAGTTCTAATCACTGTAAAAGTGTTGACAATAGATGTTCTGAATTGGCGCACTTATCTGCCTTGTTTTTCGCGAGTTGTTGGTAGCATCAAAATGATGCAACGAATCGGTTGAAATATATGGGATTGCGGCAGTTCAATCGATTCGGGATCGACTACGAATATTAGCAACTTAAGCAAAGGTTCCAATGACAGTATTATCAACGGCAACAATGGCTGTTACGGTTAGTAAAATAATTAATGAAAACGCTGAACAATGTGATTCAGCGATTGCAAATCTGGTGGCTTACGACTGTCTTGCAAAAGGTATTAGATAAAACTAATAATGCGTAATGGCAGAATTTCAAAATACACCCGATTCCGGCGTTGGACATGGATGAGACCGTGATGGTAGATCGCAGCACCAAAGATTTTCAGTATTATTCATAACCGGCTAGCGACCTCAGGCCATTAAATATAGATAAATATTGAATTACAATTACAGGACGACGAAGACGATTACAGTACCGGTGCCAAGGTTTGATTCGTTAACACCGGCAATATAGCGTTATCTGAGAGCCAAACACACAGTCATGTTAATCGGTAAGGGTAGCACCGATGATTCATTATGGCGTTGGTGTTGCTAATGGAAAAGTTGTTTTTGTGAACATTAACATTGTGGATGCCTGCGCTAGTGCTTTCGCTGACCATAAAATCGCGTTTATCGTCGTTTATGCAATCTGGAATCGTGTCAATGTTATCGATTCTAGCGCATACCACAGCCTCGACGCGAAGGACTGTTCGGGGACAGTTTGCATGGCAAATATGTACCTAACATGGTCTTAGCGCATCAAAAGAGTGTTCATGGTGATGCAGCTCGGGTTGACAGCCAAACACGTAGTGCGTTGATATTTGACACGCTAGGAATGTCTTAAGTTTCTCTACAGTTAACCCACCGAGTAAAGTTTGCTTAGCTTTGAAGACAATCAAGTCGCACGTGCTCATCACAAGCTATGGTCCTTGAGTGACCCACATAAAAACGTTAACACGGGTCTGAAAATTTCCCAGAACGACTTTCGTACGTCAAACTAGATTTTCACTTTTCGTTGAACACATGGAGTTGTTTACGCAGTCCAGGTCTACATGTACTTTCGTACATGTTTAGGTGCGGCTCACACCTGCAGTTACAGATTCATTGCTTTGATCGAATGAGAGTCATTCACGCACCCGTTTAAAAATTCGTAACTAAACCTGTTACGTTTTCAGTGACATTTGGGAAGTTAATGTTGGCCTCAACCCAGAAGAGCCTGCAAAAACAAAGAACGCAATACGACAAGATTAAAAGAGTCACACTAAAACTTTCTAAGTCAAAGTAAGCTAGAATTCTTCCCGAATGATTGTCCCAAATACAACTTAATCACCGACCAAACGAAAGAACACCTTGGTGATATTAAAATTATCCAAGTCAGAGGTGGCACAAATGCAAAAGACTGCCGGAATATTTCCATGAATCTTATCTTTTCCAATGCTGTTAGAGGCAGCAGCTCTCGCAGTTGCAAAAGCACCTGCGGGCTGCGTTACGGGCTGTCGGAACTGCACCCGTAATGACTCTAATAGATGCATTATGTAGAAATGGTCTTTATTACCCGTAACAACTCTACTCATCCCGACGTGGCGCTGTTGTTTATCTAATCAGGGTTGCCACCAAAGCGGATTAGACTGAATTCACCAGCCGCGTTGTTGTTAATGTCGACTTGGGCGAGATTCTGATTTTCTATAATCAAACTGGAAAATTGCAAACATTCCACGTGGACTTTCAAAATATTGAAAAAACCCATTAGCATTGCTGAGATCGACAACGTGTTGGCGAAAATGCAAAGCCACCGGCGACTTCGAGCACAGTTACAGAGTGATCGAGTGAGTAGTATGATAATAGAGTGATCGAGTAGAGTAGTATGATAATATTGGATTTATTGTGGGGACGCGCACCAGTTATTATGTACTTTTGAGAGAGTGACGTATGTAAGGTGAAGTTGTTTGCATTTAAAACATGCACAGTGGAGAGAATGTTGGCATACCTTTATGCTACTTTGATGTAATGTGATTGACATTTCTTTGGATATTGTACTTTTGGAAATTTTAAATGATCTTAGCACACTGCTAACTAAAATGACTGCTCCCTTGTGCTCCAAAAAATCAGCCTGAATTTGTCTAAAGTACACTATCCTTAGCAGCTATTAAAATAGGGAAAATGAATTTTGCCAGACTAGACAATACCAGCTTCTGAAAGTGCAATGAATGAATTACAAAATATATAAAATGTAAAAAAAGTTATCAGCTCATTTTTTTACAATTTACCTCTGAAGTTCAGGAAGTGAAAATGACAAAGTGGAGCTAGCACTTTTTTGAAAGATGCACATCTAGAGTAAGGCCAAGCTGTATACTCTATAACCCATATTACACCCATCAATCATACACCAAAAAAAAGGGAATTAAAGGTTCTTTGAACAATACCTAAGATATACAAGGTCTTTTTTAAATAGCCAGTATAACTAGTGAGGAAACCCGGGGGAATTCTTCTTCTTTAAAATTCTAACCTCTATGCAAAATACGAAACTACAGAGCGCCACCTGTGTACTGACTTAGGTTAAAGTGTTCTACCCTCGTGACTTTCCTCTTCTATGGGCGTTTGTGGGTACTGTTCACACGTGATCATGCGCACGTGATAGTAGGACAAAGTCATCCGGGGTGGAAGATTTAACCTAGATTTCAAGAGGCACATTTTCAAACAA